>CM061136.1:40836074-41059039 GCA_030789695.1 Scilla litardierei | reverse complement strand
CCATGAAGGGGATGTTCAGTTGTATACCTTTTAGGAGCTAGAAAAAATTTGTGTATTTCTTCTCCATCTTTGCTAAAGCCAACCTTTGGGGATATGGATGTGGAGGTCAGCTCGCTTTGTCTTTTGCAGAATCCTTTGGAATATGATTGTTGGAAGTGGTAGTAACATCCGCCGGTGCCATAGCACTAGTAGGTGAAGTAGATGGCGAAGTCTCCTTTTCTCCAATAGCATGAGGCTCCTCTGTAGCCTTTTCCTCGTCATTTTCAGTAGTAGTATCTATTGAATCATGTGGATGTCAAACAACTCTAGAAGGGGGGGGGGGGTGAATAGTGTTGTACAAATAGTAAACTTTTTCGGTCGTTAATATTAACACAAATAAAATCCTTCTAATATTGCCTAAGAAGCCAAGTAGAGTGATCTACGCTTGGTTCTTAATCAACAAAGTAATATGATATAGAAAAGATTTTAACCAGATGTAAATCTTTACACAGAGATCTTTACAAAACGGAATTAAATAAACGATCTTTGCAATAATAAATAAACAAGGAATTATAAAGATATAAGATTAGCAAATGAAAAATGCTTGTACAAGAAATATAAACAATCACAGAAAAACAAACGCAGAGACAAGCGATTTTATCCTGGTTCCCCGCAACCCGGGTACGTCCAGTCCCCGACCAATCCGGTACGAGATTTTCCACTATCTGCCTTGGCAAATACAAGTACCTAACTTCACTCGTTAGGATTTCCAACGACCTAGTCTCAACCAGGATATCCAACTGACAACACCTAGACTTGTCTAGTGTTCCAATAACAACACAATGAAACTTATATCCAATACACCACAATAAATTGATGGAGATTGGTTTTTACACCCGATTCTATAGCCAATCAATGATAGACAAAATTGTGTAGTGGCTTGATAGAACAAGAGTCTAGATCACACAAAGATACGAGAGAATTCTTTGTGATCTAGATCTAATGCTTTTCAAAAATCCTTTTAAACAAAATAAAGAGAATAACAATAAGGATTTTGAAAAAAAATGTTTAGCCAATAAAACGAGAGTATGATCTTTAAAAAGTAATAACAGAATTTTGCAAGATCACAAATAAAAATAGAATTGGCTAGAGAGAATGAGAGCTTTGAATTAAAGAGCGTTTGCAAAAGAGATTTGATTTTCAATAGTTGTTGTGTATTTTTCTCAAATGAAATTAGCTCTTATTTATAGGGAAAAATTCTGAGATTTGAAATTCAAATTTACTTTGAATTTTGTCCCAAAAATCACGGAGAAAATCGCTCAACGAATTTTCAAAAATTCAAATCAAAAAACGTCAGAATTTTACAACTGGTAATCGACTCCCTCATGTAGGTAGTCGACTCCCAGAGTGTTTCAGGATTTCTTGATTCCCAGCTGGTAGTCGACTCCCTACTGTTAGTAGTCGACTCCCAGAGGAGTTTTTCCTGCAACACATCTAGTCAGACAGGTAGCTAACTCCAGGGTGTGTGGAGTTTCACTACGGAAGTTATAGGATGACTAGAGAAAGCTTTCTAAAATATTTTGAAGATAATTAAAAATATTTTCAAAAAACTTTTTCAAATTGTTTGTGTGCGTGTGTTTTGTCTTTATGATTTGGCTTTAACAAATACCCTAAAGAGACACAACACACTCACTATAGACTTATGACATGTCTTCGGAAGCTTGATCAATTTGATGGAGTAGAAGTGAGCTTCACTTGAGCTTCACTTGAGCTTCTTGATCTATTTGAGCTTTGAACTTCATTATTTGATCTTAGCCACGTTCGTCCTAGTCTTTGAGTGTAGATTGCGCTTCTTTGAGTATGAGTAAAGCTTCGCATATCCTGCACACTTAATTGTAGTGTAGTTAGTACATGTGATGACCCGTATTCAACAATACTAATTTTCTACGTATTTTCTTAAATTAATAATATTTTATAATGGTTTGTTAGGAGTTGAACATCGAAATAGTTTTTAAATCATTTATAAAAAAAAGTTTTATAGAACCAATATAGTTACGGCCTATTTTAGAGTATACGAGTACCATCCTAAATTCCTAAATGATTTTTATAATTATTTAAACTCAATTTTAACATTTCAGTCGTAACAATTATTTTTATAAGTAAACGTTTTCAAAATGATTTCAAACTTCTACAGTATCATTCTATGATCATTTAGAGCCTCCCACATTAATTTCGTAATTTTTCGAAGTCAAATCAATAGAGAACCCGCAAACCCGCTTCCTAAACGTTTTGGCTTGAAACACGTATTTCCGTAGTCCAAACTACGAAATGGATCTCGTAGTCACGATCCTCGTGACGATACGAACCCGTGGCTATATTTTCGTAATTTTTCGGAGTCGTTTAACCCGAGGGGCAAAATTGTAATTTCACTAATTACTTTCACTAATTATCGTTTTACGTTACCCTAATTACCATGTTAATTACCTAGTTTAATCCCCTACCGTCGGCAAACTCACACACGTTTTGTTAGTGGAAGTGTTTTAGTCTAAGTTGCATACTCTTTTGTCAAAAAAGCTAATCTTTGCATTTATTACATTTGACTAAACATTAATTACGTTTATATTATACTAATTTCTAATACCCTATTTAATCCCCCTCTGCTAATCTTTCTCATTCACAAAAAAAACCCCCCAGATCCAAGCAACCCAAGCACATGGCCTGAACTCACCCTCTCCCTCATTCTTATAACAAAATACCCCCGTTCAAAATTAAATACTCTCCATCTCTCGTCTTCGAACCCAGGCCCGAACCCAGCTTCCATCGTTCTTCTCCCAAGAGCTGCACCCACAAACCCACCGCCAACTCACGCTTCGAGCATCGCCTGAGACTTCCGAACCGCCGCCGTCTTCGTGCCTAGCAGCCACTACGCCTTCACGGCGAGCCCCGACGCCGACGAACCCACCGGAGCCCACCGAGCAGCAGCGAAGACCGTCGCTCCCCAGGTCGCCGCACGCCCGCCGTGAGCCCGTCGACAACCGCCGCAGAGCCCTGCCCCTCTCCACTCTGCTCCGTCTCCGACGACGACGTCGGAAGCCCACCATCGCACCACGCCTTCACAGCGAAGCCCACGTCGACATCTCCGAGCTCCGAACAGCTCCGCTGTCTCGACCGCCCAACGCCTACCGCCGTTTCCCATCGCCGTCCGCCCTCCCCGAGCATCGTCGTGCTCCCCTGCTCCGACCCCGCCGCCGGAGCTCCTCCTCCGACCGCCCGAGCCGCCGCGTTCCGCCGTCGCCGCCGCTCGCGAAGACAGCCCTCACTCCGCTGCTGTCGAAGTGACGAAGCAGCATCGGGAACAAATAATGGCAAACTCGTAAATATTGAGATATTCGGAATTTTCGTGATTTTAAATGATTAATAATTGGGTTTTAGGGTTTTTAATCCATAACTAATTATACAGGGGCCAGAAAAATGTGTGACTAGTCCCAGAAAATCAGAAACGTCGAAACGAATCCATTGGCGCTAGTTTCGTCGCGATCAGGCAAGTATATTTCTCACAGTGAATTTTTGAAGGCAAAACTTAAATAGGTTTAAATCCTTTTAAAATTCGTAGCTTGCAGTTTTTACGTATACGTACGTCTGATAAAAATATATGTTACAGTGCTTGTAAATACGATCGTTTTGACATCTTGTTTGCAAAATTCTGACTTACGGTTTGCCCGGAATAAATCTTTGAAGATATGTTGTAATGATAAATTCTTGTTTTAAAAATCCTTTTAAAATTCGTAATCTGTGATTTTTACGTACACTTATGTACGATAAAAATATATGTCGTAGTACTAGTGAATACGATCATTTTGACACCTTGTTTGAAGAATTCTGATGTACGGTTTGCTCTAAACAATTCCTTGAACATATGTTTTAACAATCATTTCTTGATTTAAAATTGCTTTTTGGCTATTTAAAATTGTTTAAAAATTGTTTAAAAATCTTGTAAAATAACTACTAGTCTTAGAAAGTATTTTAAGCTAATTTAAACTCTTTTGCTTGGTTAAAATCAGATCTTACTCGTTCTTTCATCAATTTAAGTGATCTTTATGTTTTCTTCTAATTGCTAAATCGAATCGCAAAGTGGAGAACTTTTGTGAAACTATTGTACGGACTGTTGAAAACCGAGACTGTATTGACTGAAATGGAAGATGGAACTTCAACAATATTGAATGGAAGACGGAACTTTAATAATATAGAATGGAAGATGGAATTTCAATAATAGACAGATAGTACACATTCTTTTGACCGGCACTAGACTTGACCTGGGATTGGGGTAGTCTATGATCACAAGTGTTACAGAATAACTGGATGCGCCATACTAAATTACCTCCAACACATTACGGGGGTTAGAACCTTGACCGTTGCCATATCGGAACGGTGGGTAAGCCTCGGAGTTGCTCCCGTCGCAGGCTGCATGTTGGTTATCTCTAGTACTCTTGGACATGGACTTATCACTAGGTTAGACTGGTTATTGATTATTGTTCTAACATCTTTTCTACAGGTTGCTACAGTGTGTTTATTGAATGATAAATTGTCACAGGTTACAGACGGCTTGCAAATTGTTATTGAATAATGAAATTGTTACAGGTTGCAAATGATATTTACAAATGGCTATCAAATGATTAAATTGATGCAGGTTGCAAATGTTTAACTGATTTAACTGATTTAACTGCTTTAATTGTTTTAACTGCTTTAAACTGATTTATCTCTTTTATTGCTTATTTGTAAATTAAGCTTATTGCTTGTCTTTAAAGTTCAGCGTTGTTTAATTTTAAAATGTCCAATATTTTGGTTTTGAGAATATCTTGCCGAGTAAATCTCGCTGACGGACATTTCATTTTGTTGTTTTACGAAATGTCCGTCAGGTATCGATAGTGAGTTCTTTGAAGACACTACCACAGGAATCGAGCCAGTGCTTGACGAGCACGTGGAGTACCCACCCACAGAAGATTAGACAATCCCCTTTGCGACTGTTTATTTACATTTAAAATAATGTAATTTGTGTACCTTGTTTGTATTGCTATAATAGGCCCAAGTTGTATCTTAATTATTGTACGCTGGATATGTAATAATGTTGTTTGAGCTGCTTCTTAAATTTGCATGCAAGGATCTGCAATTTTTATACAGACGCTTAGTGTGTTTAAACCAAGGAGGAAGAAAAGAGAAGATTTCAAAAAGAAAAGGATTCCAAAAGAAGGATGAAAAAGAAAAAAAAGTACTCCTCCTTGTTTTAAGCACATCGCGGACCCGCTCGCGTCCTCGCTCCCGGTAGAATGGGAAGCGGGGCGTGACAGGTTTTGGTGGTGGCCCATGCAGGTCATGCGTATGCAAATACTTTAAGATCGGTTTAAATGACATTAATATCTAGGTGTACAACTAGAATAGATTTATTCTAACTTACCTCACATTGCGGTTTGTTTTGAAGTTTGGCAGGTCAACCAGATACTCACAACTGATGGTGATTTGATTTTTTTACTTACCTTACATTGCGGTTTGTTTTGAAGTATATATGGCAGGTCGACCAGATACACACGGCGTCACCAACAACGACATCTTGGGTATCGTAATGGAAATACTAGAAATTCAAACCCAAATTCTCCATGAGGCTGCTAAACCGGTAATCACTAGTATATCTGAACCTTTTCCCTTTACATCGATTTGACACCCATTGTCTTTATTATCATTGCTAGCATATTTTATCGTGCTATATATATTTGTCTTCGTACCATGTCCACTTCTTAATTTGGAAGTTTCCTATTGCTTCTTATCACAAAATTCGCAACGAACTATTTCCATTGAACCTCGTTACTTTTTGACTCTTAACCCTTGCTTAGGAACTCGTGTTCCATTCTTGGTTATACCCTTCCTAGTAACCTCTTTTGCTAGCAGTTATAGTTATTTTCATATGTTGAACCATCTACCTACTTCATCACCTTTCCTTCAGTTGATGATGGCACGCATATAAATGATAAGCTTTCTTCAATGGACCATGATCCGGTCAATGTGCTTGGCTAAAGTCTGTTGGATCGACCTAGCTAGACTAGGCATAAGTGATCCTGGCTTAGTCACTTCCCTGGCCGTGTCCGCTGGACCGCAAGGACGTGAATCATGATTATGTGACGTCATCGATCTTCTTCACTATCAACCTTCCTTTATCTTGATGACCTTTCGATTGACTTTGTTAAAATCTTTTCATTGCTTGAACCCTATCTACGTCTATTTTAAGGAGGGTAGCATTCGGTTTTCGATCATCCAAAGTTCAAGTTCGACAACGAAGCAGATCGAAAGAAGCTCAGAAGTATTTGAGGATAGTACTAGCAAATTTGAGACGAGCCAAACCACGACTTGTAAGTGTAGATTGTTACTTCTTCTTCTTCTTTCTTGAGCTCGTATTTTCTATCTCCTACTTTCGTCTTATGCCATATTTTTCCATGGTTTGAATTCTTTTCCCGCCTACTTTCTCTCCCTCTCTTTATTGCATTTTGTCCGCTTCCTCACCTCGAGCCCCGTGCCCACCTAACCGTCTACCCTACCGACGACTTTCGGTGCCCCTTTTTTCTTTAAAGACCCCACTCTTCTTCCTCACCAAGCCACCCCGTGGTTTCCCTACGCCCTATCAACACCCACTCCTCCTCCCGGCCTCTTCCCCAAGCGAACTCGACCCATCTCGCCTCAAGCTCCCCGGCCCCACCCGAAGCTCCACCACCCCACCCTACTCCAGTGACTCCCGCCACGTCAAGCAGTCGCAAGCCACCATAAATCGACAACCACCGATGGCCCTCCGACGATATGTTTTGAGATTTTTTGCCTTGGCGACGACCCTCGCCACCACCTTCGCTACCGCCGTGTGGCTGAGATCTTGGGAAGCCATGATCCTCGGGCTTCTCTTGAGCTCTCTGCCCTGGGTCTCACCCAGGTTGAGATCCCGTCTAGGCTTCCTTTTGTGTCTACTCCTTCTGGTGTGCTGGAAAGCGTGCTTTTGGTTGTTCATTTGTTGGGTGATGTTGGGTGTTGCGAACGTCAAGTATTGGTCTACAGAAGGAGTGATGGCGATGACTATTGGCATGATATTGGCCTTAGGTGTTGAAGTTGGATGTAGGCCTTGTGCTTGGCTCTGGATGAGAGCTTGGATCTTGCCTTATTGTGGGATATTATGGAGAATGATGGAAGGAATGCTGACAGTAAATACTGACTTTGAGTGTTGGCCCTGTACTTACCTTTGGGCGTTGATCTGGACGTTAGCATGTGGTTGGGCATTATGCAGATTGATGTTGTTGGTACCCGTGGATTAGTCGTTACATGCTATATTACGAACGACACCTTTGGCTAGACCCAGTTAGTCGCCAGTAGCACGAAAGACTTTATGGTCTTTCGTTTTATGTGGTTTAAATAGCTTGCTACTGGCTTATCACCTCAGGTTCCAAGTTCGAACAGAGGTTGTCATCATTATAGCCCTCATTTTCATGTGATGTTATTATCTCATGTTAATTTTGGACTACTTGAGAAGTCAGAGTAACTTTTGTAATGATACTGGTCTTAGGAATAGTTACGAAAGCTATGGTGATGTTAATAGTATATAATTATTAGAAATATCTCTTGTTTTCTTGATGCTGTGATATCACATTATATTTCATGTTATTAACAACTTATTTTCTAAATTGTAATTTTCATCAAGTTTTCCATTTTCTCATTTATTTGCTTGAGCTTCTTAAATAACAGTAATTATTTTATTTTATAAAGTTTTGAGAAATTCCGAGGACGGAATTATTTTAAGGAGGGTAGAATGTGATGACCCGTATTCAACAATACTAATTTTCTACGTATTTTCTTAAATTAATAATATTTTATAATGGTTTGTTAGGAGTTGAACATCGAAATAGTTTTTAAATCATTTATAAAAAAAAAAGTTTTATAGAACCAATATAGTTACGGCCTATTTTAGAGTATAAGAGTACCATCCTAAATTCCTAAATGATTTTTATAATTATTTAAACTCAATTTTAACATTTCAGTCGTAACAATTATTTTTATAAGTAAACGTTTTCAAAATGATTTCAAACTTCTACAGTATCATTCTATGATCATTTAGAGCCTCCCACATTAATTTCGTAATTTTTCGAAGTCAAATCAATAGAGAACCCGCAAACCCGCTTCCTAAACGTTTTGGCTTGAAACACGTATTTCCGTAGTCCAAACTACGAAATGGATCTCGTAGTCACGATCCTCGTGACGATACGAACCCGTGGCTATATTTTCGTAATTTTTCGGAGTCGTTTAACCCGAGGGGCAAAATTGTAATTTCACTAATTACTTTCACTAATTATCGTTTTACGTTACCCTAATTACCATGTTAATTACCTAGTTTAATCCCCTACCGTCGGCAAACTCACACACGTTTTGTTAGTGGAAGTGTTTTAGTCTAAGTTGCATACTCTTTTGTCAAAAAAGCTAATCTTTGCATTTATTACATTTGACTAAACATTAATTACGTTTATATTATACTAATTTCTAATACCCTATTTAATCCCCCTCTGCTAATCTTTCTTATTCACAAAAAAAAACCCCCCAGATCCAAGCAACCCAAGCACATGGCCTGAACTCACCCTCTCCCTCATTCTTATAACAAAATACCCCCGTTCAAAATTAAATACTCTCCATCTCTCGTCTTCGAACCCAGGCCCGAACCCAGCTTCCATCGTTCTTCTCCCAAGAGCTGCACCCACAAACCCACCGCCAACTCACGCTTCGAGCATCGCCTGAGACTTCCGAACCGCCGCCGTCTTCGTGCCTAGCAGCCACTACGCCTTCACGGCGAGCCCCGACGCCGACGAACCCACCGGAGCCCACCGAGCAGCAGCGAAGACCGTCGCTCCCCAGGTCGCCGCACGCCCGCCGTGAGCCCGTCGACAACCGCCGCAGAGCCCTGCCCCTCTCCACTCTGCTCCGTCTCTGACGACGACGTCGGAAGCCCACCATCGCACCACGCCTTCACAGCGAAGCCCACGTCGACATCTCCGAGCTCCGAACAGCTCCGCTGTCTCGACCGCCCAACGCCTACCGCCGTTTCCCGTCGCCGTCCGCCCTCCCCGAGCATCGTCGTGCTCCCCTGCTCCGACCCCGCCGCCGGAGCTCCTCCTCCGACCGCCCGAGCCGCCGCGTTCCGCCGTCGCCGCCGCTCGCGAAGACAGCCCTCACTCCGCTGCTGTCGAAGTGACGAAGCAGCATCGGGAACAAATAATGGCAAACTCGTAAATATTGAGATATTCGGAATTTTCGTGATTTTAAATGATTAATAATTGGGTTTTAGGGTTTTTAATCCATAACTAATTATACAGGGGCCAGAAAAATGTGTGACTAGTCCCAGAAAATCAGAAACGTCGAAACGAATCCATTGGCGCTAGTTTCGTCGCGATCAGGCAAGTATATTTCTCACAGTGAATTTTTGAAGGCAAAACTTAAATAGGTTTAAATCCTTTTAAAATTCGTAGCTTGCAGTTTTTACGTATACGTACGTCTGATAAAAATATATGTTACAGTGCTTGTAAATACGATCGTTTTGACATCTTGTTTGCAAAATTCTGACTTACGGTTTGCCCGGAATAAATCTTTGAAGATATGTTGTAATGATAAATTCTTGTTTTAAAAATCCTTTTAAAATTCGTAATCTGTGATTTTTACGTACACTTATGTACGATAAAAATATATGTCGTAGTACTAGTGAATACGATCATTTTGACACCTTGTTTGAAGAATTCTGATGTACGGTTTGCTCTAAACAATTCCTTGAACATATGTTTTAACAATCATTTCTTGATTTAAAATTGCTTTTTGGCTATTTAAAATTGTTTAAAAATTGTTTAAAAATCTTGTAAAATAACTACTAGTCTTAGAAAGTATTTTAAGCTAATTTAAACTCTTTTGCTTGGTTAAAATCAGATCTTACTCGTTCTTTCATCAATTTAAGTGATCTTTATGTTTTCTTCTAATTGCTAAATCGAATCGCAAAGTGGAGAACTTTTGTGAAACTATTGTACGGACTGTTGAAAACCGAGACTGTATTGACTGAAATGGAAGATGGAACTTCAACAATATTGAATGGAAGACGGAACTTTAATAATATAGAATGGAAGATGGAATTTCAATAATAGACAGATAGTACACATTCTTTTGACCGGCACTAGACTTGACCTGGGATTGGGGTAGTCTATGATCACAAGTGTTACAGAATAACTGGATGCGCCATACTAAATTACCTCCAACACATTACGGGGGTTAGAACCTTGACCGTTGCCATATCGGAACGGTGGGTAAGCCTCGGAGTTGCTCCCGTCGCAGGCTGCATGTTGGTTATCTCTAGTACTCTTGGACATGGACTTATCACTAGGTTAGACTGGTTATTGATTATTGTTCTAACATCTTTTCTACAGGTTGCTACAGTGTGTTTATTGAATGATAAATTGTCACAGGTTACAGACGGCTTGCAAATTGTTATTGAATAATGAAATTGTTACAGGTTGCAAATGATATTTACAAATGGCTATCAAATGATTAAATTGATGCAGGTTGCAAATGTTTAACTGATTTAACTGATTTAACTGATTTAATTGTTTTAACTGCTTTAAACTGATTTATCTCTTTTATTGCTTATTTGTAAATTAAGCTTATTGCTTGTCTTTAAAGTTCATCGTTGTTTAATTTTAAAATGTCCAATATTTTGGTTTTGAGAATATCTTGCCGAGTAAATCTCGCTGACGGACATTTCATTTTGTTGTTTTACGAAATGTCCGTCAGGTATCGATAGTGAGTTCTTTGAAGACACTACCACAGGAATCGAGCCAGTGCTTGACGAGCACGTGGAGTACCCACCCACAGAAGATTAGACAATCCCCTTTGCGACTGTTTATTTACATTTAAAATAATGTAATTTGTGTACCTTGTTTGTATTGCTATAATAGGCCCAAGTTGTATCTTAATTATTGTACGCTGGATATGTAATAATGTTGTTTGAGCTGCTTCTTAAATTTGCATGCAAGGATCTGCAATTTTTATACAGACGCTTAGTGTGTTTAAACCAAGGAGGAAGAAAAGAGAAGATTTCAAAAAGAAAAGGATTCCAAAAGAAGGATGAAAAAGAAAAAAAAAGTACTCCTCCTTGTTTTAAGCACATCGCGGACTCGCTCGCGTCCTCGCTCCCGGTAGAATGGGAAGCGGGGCGTGACAGTACACTAAGTTTCATTTGGTGTGCTCATCATCAAAATCACTTGGGGTGGAATTCAATTTCCATCACTCTCCCCCTTTTTGATGATGACACCCAAATGAAAAATGAAGTAAGTTTGAAATATGAAAGTGCATGAAAGTATACTTACTCCCCCTGCTTTGATGCGGTTCTCCCCCTGCATCGAAGTCGTGAGCAAAACAAAATAAAAACAATATAATACATATGATTTCATTTTTGCATTTCATGAATCTTCTCTCCCCCTTGTCATCAACAAAAAAAATTTCAATGATATATGAATCATAATATAATCAGGAGGGGAATTCAATTTCATATGCCTGTAAGAGAGATGTTAGTTTATAAGAACAACTAAAGTATTGCATAGAAGATAAGTTCATGATAGCTAGCATCACACGATAAAAGTTATTACAAGCCATAAGTCTAAGGACATAATATTTTTGAGAATCATTGTTTGAAAGAGAACCATTGTTTATGAGAGAAGCTAAGGATGACCGCCGTTCTTCTTCAGTTCCTTGATCTCATCAAGGATCCTGACAAGCGTGTCCTCCGTCATCTTGTTGCTTCTCACGACGAGCTCCTTAAGATTGTCCACCTTTTGATTGAGATCTTCAAATCCTTTCTCTTGTGAAATCTTCAATTTTCCAATCTTCTTTAGAAGCATTTCTTGAAGCTCAAGAATATACGCCGGTGTTTCTTCTTCTTCTTCTTCTTCGCTTCCTCTTTCTTCTTCTTCTCCTTCTTCTTCTTCAGAATCTGAAACCACAATTTTCTTACCTTTCCTAAAGGATGAGGATCCTCCTTCAGCTGCAAGTTTTTCTTCAGGGATGTTCTCATCAAGGTCATAGTGAAGATTCATTCTCCCAAGTGCATGAACATCAAAAACTCGAGCCGGTTCTAGAATAGAGGTTTCATGATCCAAAGGCACATTATAGCTAATAAACAATATTGTGAGATAGTGCCCATGAGCTAAAGTGGAAGAGGGTTTATTAGAAGAAGCTGAAGCAAGAATAGAATCCATGATACCTTTGGCCCAATTGATGCGAATGTTACCTAGTATAGCATAGATGCATTTGGCTTGCTTTTCTGATTAGATCGAATGACTTCCAGAATTTTGAGTGATATTATAGGATAATATATTTGCCAAAATTCTTGTCGGATAGCGAAGATCGCTACATGGCAGTTTAGTCTGAAAATGTCTTCCTGGCAAATACATTCTCTCTAGAATATTTCGTTCAGTCATTTGTACTTTAACAAGAAGCATGCCAGAATATGGGATTCCTAGGGCTTCTCCCAGAGATTTAACAGTAATGGCAAGCTTGGTATCAAGGACTTTGGTTATAAAACGGCTTTTAGCAAGATCGTAGTCCATGTTAGCATAGAACAAGTGCACAAGCCTTGGATAGCAAAGATAAGTATTTTCAGAGGAAAATAGGTTGGCCAAGTTCTGAAAAACTAGTAAGCTATCAATGCCATAATTTATAACATCATTAAGCTTAACAAAGCATTCATGCAAGATGGGTTTCTTAGAGACCTTAACGAATTGTTCATAAGTAGTGGTTTTGAAAAGATAGGGTAGAATGGTTTCTTTCTCAGAGTCAATTTCAGTAGAAGTTTTTCTCTTCTTGGTGAAAATTCCTTTGATAGGCATCTAGATAGAGTAAAAAAAACATTTTTACAATACTAGATAAGCAAGAGAAAAGAAATAATGAGGTAAAGATCATAAAGTAAAAAAGATTTTACCTTGAGTGGGTTTTTGGAAGAGATGAAGTTTGGAGGAGCTTCAAAACAACCCAAGCACCAAGAGAATTCTCAAGAGAGGAGGAGAAAAATGAGGTAGTCGGCTACCTAGGGTTTCTCTTGGGGGGGTTTTAATCTTTGGATGAAAGATTGGAAGGAATGAGGGCCTTAGGATCAAGAGATGAAGGGTTAGGATGAATTTTTAGCTTATTGGGTATAAGTTGCCTTGAGGATATGAACCCATTTACTCAATAGAACCCATTTGGAGTTAGTCAAAAAACAAACCCAAAATTTTGCATATACTCTGGTAGTCGACTCCCTCAGTAGGTAGTCGACTCCCTACTGGGTTGAGTCGTTTTCTCATCCCGAGGGGTTTTTGATCCAGGTCGAGTGCGATTTCTGAACACAAAATGTTTTAGGAGCAAAACACAATCATATACAAATATTAACTTATTAAAACACATTTTAAGCATGTAAGAAATAGAATAATTAAGTTGAAAAAGAGCGATGTTTGTTCTGATGCAGTTATCAGTCGTTTGGATCTTGATTTCTCCTCTTTGTTTCTTTAGAGTACCTGAAAGAAAACGAACGTTTATGGTACTCTTTTTTTTTGAGTCCGAGGAGTTAGGCTTTAGGAAGCCAAACCCAGTATGGTTTAGTTCCTTCATGAACAACATATTTATAATTTTTGTTTAAATGAACTTGTTGAACAAAGTCGATAGCGTACCTTTCCTTTGTTGATCAGATAATTTCTTAGGTATCCAGATGCTCAAAAAATTGTCGTTAGAATGATGCATCCTAGTATGCTTAACCCGTTTCTTGGTATGATGTGAATCATAGCCGAGTCCGGTTTTGCTAGATGAAGCTTTTTGATTATCTAATAGACTGTCTAGCTTCTCTTTTCCTTTGTTGAAATTCTCAATAATTTTCATCGTAGCGTCGTATTTATCTTTGACAGATACGAGAAGATTATTCAGATTCTCAACCTTTTCATTTACTAAAGAAATATCTTTTTGCAGAAAATCATTCTTTTCTTTAAGGAGACTATTTTCTTTAATGATTTCTTCTTTTTCCTTAGTATCCTTTTTAATATTTCTAAGTGTTTTTCTATGTTCTTTTATGAGCTTTTCATGCATTTTGCATAGCTCCTTATATGCTCCCCTATAATCCATGTCTTCATCATCACTTGATGACGAATCATTGTCGCTAAATGAATCATGATGTGTGCTTACCTTGGAGGATGTGGATGCCATGAAGCAGTTGTGTGTTGTTTCTCTTCTTTCATCATTATCTTCTTCTGAGGATTCATCGGATGAGGAATCGTCGCTCTGGTCAAAGGCTGCGTAAGCTTCCTTCTTTGGTCGTCGGAATTTGTTTCTTTCGTTGTTTCGCTTTTCATTATTATCTTTGTTCTTCCCACGATCTCTGGAATCACGATTGTTTCTCTCCAATGGACATTCTCTCTTGACGTGCCCTGGTTTATTGCAACCAAAACAAATAATACCGTTAGTGGGTCTAAAAGATCGTTTTCCATACTTACTTGTGATGAACTCTTTAAAGTTCTTTGAGATGAACGTGATATGGTCTTCTTTGTCTGTGTAATCAGAATCTTCCTCTTGGACTTTGAACGCGAGATTCTTCTTCTTTGGTTTTTCTTCGATCTTCTTGTCTTCTTCAAGCCCAATCTCATATGCCATGAGATTTCCCATTAGTTCTTCAATGGTGAGGTCTTTCACATTATGAGATTCTCGGATGGCGGTTGTCTTTCCCTTCCATTCGGGTCGGAGGGATCTTAGTATCTTCATTACCTGCTCATATTCGGAAAGTTTCTTTCCTAATCCTGCGAGCTCATTTGTAATATTAGTAAAACGAGTATTCACATCGGTGATACTCTCTCCTTCTTCCATTTTAAAAGATTCAAATTTTGAATGTAAAACATTTATGCGGGATTCTTTTACCTTTTCGGTTCCTTCGTGACTTACCTGAAGAGTATGCCATATTTGGCGTGCTGTCTCACATTGGGAGACTCAATTGAACTCATTTCCTGTAACGACGCAAAATAGTGCATTCATTGCTTTTGCATTGAGATTAGCTCTCTTCTTGTCGTCGACAGACCATTTCCCAAACTCAACGTCGGTAGGTGCGATGTACGGGACTTTAGTAACGGTCCAAGCTTCGATGTCTAATAACTCTAGGTGAGTCTTCATTCGGATCTTCCAACTAGCGTAGTTGGTTCTGTTGAACAGTGGTGGTCGCATGGTATTCATTCCTTCAGAGTGAAAGGATGTTGACGCCATCACCTTTGTAGCCTTGCTCTGATACCAAGTGTTGGATCCTGTGGATGGCAAACAACACTAGAAGGGGGGGGGGTTGAATAGTGTTGTACAAATAGTAAACTTTTTCGATCGTTAATATTAGCACAAATAAAATACTTCTAATGTTGCCTAAGAAGCCAAGTAGAGTGATCTACGCTTGGTTCTTAATCAACGAAGTAATATGATATAGAAAAGATTATAACCAGATGTAAATCTTTACACAGAGATCTTTACACAGCGGAATTAAATAAACGATCTTTGCAATAATAAATAAACAAGGAATTATAAAGATATAAGATTAGCAAATGAAAAATGCTTGTACAAGAAATATAAACAATCACAGAAAAACAAACGCAGAGACAAGCGATTTTATCCTGGTTCCCCGCAACCTGGGTACGTCCAGTCCCCGACCAATCCGGTACGAGATTTTCCACTATCTGCCTTGGCAAATACAAGTACCTAACTTCACTCGTTAGGATTTCCAACGACCTAGTCTCAACCAGGATATCCAACTGGCAACACCTAGACTTGTCTAGTGTTCCAATAACAACACAATGAAACTTATATCCAATACACCACAATAAATTGATGGAGATTGGTTTTTACACCCGATTCTATAGCCAATCAATGATAGACAAAATTGTGTAGTGGCTTGATAGAACAAGAGTCTAGATCACACAAAGATACGAGAGAATTCTTTGTGATCTAGATCTAATGCTTTTCAAAAATCCTTTTAAACAAAATAAAGAGAATAGCAATAAGGATTTTGAAAAAAAATGTTTAGCCAATAAAACGAGAGTATGATCTTTAAAAAGTAATAACAGAATTTTGCAAGATCACAAATAAAAATAGAATTGGCTAGAGAGAATGAGAGCTTTGAATTAAAGAGCGTTTGCAAAAGATATTTGATTTTCAATAGTTGTTGTGTATTTTTCTCAAATGAAATTAGCTCTTATTTATAGGGAAAAATTCTGAGATTTGAAATTCAAATTTACTTTGAATTTTGTCCCAAAAATCACGGAGAAAATCGCTCAACGAATTTTCAAAAATTCAAATAAAAAAACGTCAGAATTTTACAGCTGGTAGTCGACTCCCTCATGTAGGTAGTCGACTCCCAGAGTGTTTCAGGATTTCTTGATTCCCAGCTGGTAGTTGACTCCCTACTGTTGGTAGTCGACTCCCAGAGGAGTTTTTCCTGCAACACATCTAGTCAGACAGGTAGCTAACTCCAGGGTGTGTGGAGTTTCACTACGGAAGTTATAGGATGACTAGAGAAAGCTCTCTAAAATATTTTGAAGATATTTAAAAAGATTTTCAAAAAAAATTTTCAAATTGTTTGTGTGCGTGTGTTTTGTCTATATGATTTGGCTTTAATAAATACCCTAAAGAGACACAACACACTCACTATAGACTTAGGACACGTCTTCGGAAGCTTGATCAATTTGATGGAGTAGAAGTGAGCTTCACTTGAGCTTCTTGATCTATTTGAGATTTAAACTCCATTATTTGATCTTAGCCACGTTCGTCCTAGTCTTTGAGTGTAGATTGCGCTTCTTTGAGTATGAGTAAAGCTTCGCATATCTTGCACACTTAATTGTAGTGTAGTTAGTACACTAAGTTTCATTTGGTGTGCTCATCATCAAAATCACTTGGGGTGGAATTCAATTTCCATCAGTATCTTCTCCGTCTTGAGCATGGGTAGACGACTTTCGGCTCAAGTTGCAAGAAACCGGTACCATGACGGCATCGGTGGTCTTTCCTCCTCTCGTGGTAACTGCGACCACTGCATTTGCTTTGGCCCTAGGATTGGGCTCCGGCTGAGAGGGCAATCTCCCTTGCATCTTCATGAATTGCGACATTTGACCTTTAAGCTCATCGATGGAATCATTGATAGATTTGAAGCACGCGGAATTCTCTGCATTTATCTTATATTGCCCACTCATGAAGGCGTCCAATGTTGCGTCGAGATTGGGCTTTTGATCCAACGGTGCATATTGTTGTTGACAATAATTGTATCTCGGTGGTCTATAAGGCCCAGATGGCCTAAACCAATATTGTTGCAGAGGCGCCCCTTGTTGCTGAGGAGGCGGTGGAGATCTCTGCTGGTGAGGAAGTTGCAATCCCCCATTAGGGTTGCCATAAAAAATTCGGGATGATTCCTCGCCGTCGGATGTTGCCATTGATTCCTTCCTTCTGCAGCTACAAAGTGTGCCTGCTCAGCCTGCATGTCAACTCCATCGTAGGATCCTTCATTAGGAGCATATCCTTGCTCCACATAGCCTTCATGCATGGGGTAAGCCGGAGCTCTAGAGGTGGTTGGAATGGCGTCCAACCTCTGTTCAATCCTCGCTACCTGTTTACAAAGAGTTTCAATAGAGCTATTAAGATGGGTAGCGATTTTTACCTCGGGGGCTCTAGTAGATGAGTGTTCGTCGCCCCATTGATGAGTGTTCACGGCCATTTGTTCCAGCAGAGATAAAGCTTCATCAGATGGCTTATACAAGAGAGCTCCTTGAGCAGAGGCGTCAATAATTATTTTCGTGCTTGGCTGAAGACCATTGTAGAAGCTCTGAACAAGGTCCCACTCTACGAATCCATGGTGCAGACATTGATGCCGTAAGTCTTTAAATCTCTCCCAAGCCTCGTACAATGACTCCTGAGGAAGCTGCTTAAAGTTAGAGATCACTCCTCGAATCCTCACCGTTTTAGAGGATAGAACTTTTCACAAAGGCGGTTGCCAGCTACTCTCAAGTCGTCAATGCATTAGAGGGATGCACTCGCAATCAATAGGAAGCCTTGTCCCTCAGAGTGAATATGAATAGCTGATCACTCCATATTTTACACCTTTTTTCTGCATGTTTTCATGCCGTTTTGATCGCCCATATCACGTTTTCACGATTATTCGACAATATTGAGATGCTTTTCACTATTTCTTGTTTTTGTCGTATTTCAGGAAATATGGAGCGATTTTGAGCGATTTTGAGATCAAGGGGTATGCAAGCGCTAAGGAATGTCACCCACGGCTCGTTTGAGGGCCATTCAGCGATGGAGGATGAGTGGAAGAAGAAGGAACTTCGTAAGAGCGACGAGGAGGAGAAACGGAGAAGATTGGACATTTACAACATGCCACTCGGCCGAGTGGAGCACTCACTCGGCCGAGCAAGAAAGCCGACTCGGCCGACCAAAGTGGACACGCACAAGAGAGAATCAGCGTGTACTCGACCGAGTGACGACAGTCCACTCGGCCGAGTAGGAATGTTCACTCGTCCAAGTGGCACGGGAAATTCGTACATAGAGAGGCCAGAGTTACTGGAATCTGTCAGACATTTTGAGAGGTCCCACTCGGCCAAGCATGAAATGCCACTCGGCCGAGTGAATAAAGCCCCTCGACCGAGTCACCTCCGAAGGCAGACCCTGAGACCCCCCTGACTTACTGTTTTCTTACAGGGTTTGTCACTCGGCCGAGTGACAATGCCACTCGACCGAGTGAACTGCTCCGCCTGCTGCTAGGGTTGCGATTTCTGGGCTGCGCAGGGGCAGTTTGGTCACGATTTTTTGGGCGATTTTAGAGGGTATTTAAACCCAGTTTTTGCCCTAGTTTGGAGATCTTTTGAGAACATTAATTTTTAGACTTTCTTATAGGTTTTTAGATGGCTACTCTTTGTAAATTCTCAACTGGAAATCATTGGCATCTACATTGGTTTGTCTATTCCTATCAAAAACTCAATTTTTATGAACTATTTCTCTTTTGCAATGAATTGTGCCGATATTATTATTGATTTTTCTGAGATTTGCATGATGAATAGTGAGTAGTGCCGTCGTCTTAGGGCGTAGGGATGAACACTATGGACCCTATTTCTAAATTGTGATGAATTTGTGGAATTGTTGCTAGAATTGATTAGGGTTAGGTTGTAATTGATTAATTACGGATAGCTAGGAATTCATATCGATTGAGATTTGCAAGAGATTGGGTCCCAATTGATAGGAAGGCCTAGAAATTCGATTTAGATTGACGATTGGATGTCTCTAGACTTGGTTTGCAAGAGATTGGACCAAAGCTAGGGGTTTTAATTATGAATCTATACCAATATTCGTTTGCAAGAGATTGGACGGATAGGAACTATCACAACCTAGGTCGTAGCTCGAGTTTGCACGAGAGTGGGCTCGAGATACGATTGAACAATGATGTCGTTCTTCACGCTAGCGGCTTAGGCTAGGGTTTGCACGAGAGTGGGCCCTATCTTAGGTTTGCTATAGACCGGCAATAGCGCGAGAGCGTGAGCTTGGTTCTACATTTAGTTGCGACTAGTTCACCTACATTCAAGTTTAGCAATAATGAAACCTATGAATCACAATGATGAGAGACATTCTGTATTGGGGATTCCCTATCCCTAGACGTTTTATTAAATTGATATTTTTCTTGATATTTGAACGATTGTGACTGTTTTACCCCAAACTATTCTCGATTCTCTTGATAGCTAGGTGATCGGAAGGAGACACGGTCATTTGTCCTCCCTGAGTTCGATACCCGCTCACCACTACACCGTGTGCTTGCGGTAAAACTACAAGTCATTTTTCGGGTGTACACTCGAACGCGATCAAGTTTTTGGCACCATTACCGGGGAGGCGACAATGTTTTATTTTCCCTACTTAGCTATTTCTTTTTGTTTTATTAATTTTTTATTTCACTCCTCTATCGTGCTAACAATTCCATCGAAACTCTGTTTTTCTTTGCATGAACACGAGATCGTCGGTGGATCCAGATGATATTATATTTGATCCAGAGATTGAACGTACTGAGAGGAGGATCAGAGCCGAGAAAAGGCTCGATACAGAGGATACTTCTATGAACCGCCTGAAGACACCGGAAGAACTAGCGGCACGTATGGCGAGGATTATATCCATTAGAGATAGGCTTCGGCCTAAGACTTCCTCCACTACTTCTTCCATCGCTATGCCGGAGTTGGCGGCGGATAAGAACTTTGAACTCAAAACGGGATTAGTGGTCTTGATGCAACAAGACCCGTTTCACGGAAACTCCCATGAGAATCTGCATTATCACATCCAGCTGTTCTTGTCCAAGTGCACCACCTTTCAAATGCCGGGTGTTTTCGTTGATGCTATCCGACTGCGACTCTTCCCCTTTACCCTCAGAGATAAAGCCCTATATGGTTTGAGGATGCAGGCAGAGGGACGCTTCACTACTTGGGATGAGTTGGCTAGTGCTTTCGTTGACAAATTCTACCCGCCATCTAAGACGGTGAAGATTAGGAGCGCACTCATGTCCTTCAAGCAAGGACCGCAAGAGACCATATACGAGGCATGGGAGCGCTTCAAGGATCTACAGCATCAGTGCCCCCATCACAGTATAGAAGCATGGGAGCTAGTTCACAGTTTTTATAATGGACTCCAACCTGGCACCAAGCAAATCATAGATGCAACCGCCAACGGAGCCATTCTTTCCAAAACACCGGATGAAGCTACGGCCTTGTTAGAGGAGATGGCCTCTAATAATCAAAAATGGGGCGATGAGCGAGGACATTCTTCTACCTCTTTGAAGCCCACAAGCATATATGAAGCCAAGGCCGTCGCGGAGCTTTCGAATAAATTTGACTCTCTCCACGGACATGCTAGGTTGACGGTGTTGAGTATTGGTGTTTCATACCAATCTTATTTTGATGATGATCACAACATTATGTTGTTGCTAATGAATCTCATGTTTTAGTCTCTCAGTTTATTTCAAGGATATCTTTCTTGGAGACTAATCACTTGGTGTAAGGATGGACATCATGAAGAAGGGCCAAAGTTTGGACTCAAGGAGTGCCAAAGCTTGGAGATGATGGAGAGCTATCAAGGCATCAAGATTGAAGACTTAGCCTCTTAAGAAAGCATTGTAATCCATGTAAATTACTTTATTGCTTTCTCTCTCTTTTGAGTCTAGGGTTGATGTAATGCCTTGCTAGATGGTTTCCTCATTCATGCACATGCATTTAACCATCTTAGTGAACCTTAGGATTATCATAGAATCCAATCCAATAGGTTCACTCTTTCCGTCAGTCGCCTGTTGAAGGAAACACATCCGACTGGGTGATTTCCAGTCGCCTGTAGATCCTTCTACAGTCGCCTGATCTGCACAGGTCAAGTCAACATTTCTACTGACTCAAACTTGAGCTTTACGCACAGTCACCTGACGATCAGTTAACATTCGTCTGTATATTTACAGTCACCTGGAAATTGGCCAACAGTCGCCTGTCTAGCGTAAGTGTAATCTCTGCATCTATCTGTCTTCTCTCCATACTTTACAGTAGTCGACTGATGAAGAATGTACAGTCGCCTGACTATTTGACAGTCGACTGTAGTATTAACATCAGTCGCCTGTGCGAAGAATTGGAGAAAGAGTGCAGCTCTCTGTTTCGATCCATCCCCTGCAGCAGTCGTCTGCTGAAGGATTTACAGGCGCCTGTCCTGTTTGTCAGTCGACTGTATTGACTTCGTCAGTCGACTGTCCTGGCTCAGATTATAGCCGTTGGATATTTTCTAGCCGTTGATCAGTCGAATGTCTTATGATCATCAGTCGACTGTTCCTGTCGTTTTCACCCAGTTTCTAGCCGTTGCAGATTTGATTATTTGGCTGTTTCTTTGGGTTTTTGGGCTTGATATAGGATTCATATATATATATGAGTGTGCTGCCTATACTTAAACTTCTTGATTGATTCTTGATTACTCTTGATTCTATTGAAAATCTCAAGAGATCTTTAAGCCACTCTCAAGCTCCCTTATTTCCCTCTATTGAGCATTCATCTTCCTTCATGCATTGAAGTCCAGCTCAAGGGAAATCATCCAAGTGCTCTCAAGCATATTCCAACACTTGGAGATCCTCTTCCATGCCTTGTATTCATTCATGAGTAAGCATCTCAAGGCATAGGTAAGAGTATTTACTTTACAGGGTGTAATTTGTTTTCCTATTTCTCTTTGTGGGATTAGGATACTCTCTTTGTGGGATTTTCTCTCTTTGTGGGAGGTTGTCTCTTTGTGGGACTAGGGAATTCTCTTTGTGGGAATTAACTCTCTTTGTGGGAGTTCGAGTGTCCTAGTGTAGGGCTAACCCTAATTCTCTGAGTGGGAGTTAGTGATTCTCTGTGTGGGAGTCTTAATCCTTGTGTAGGATTGGTTGGGTCCTTGTGTAGGGCATAAATCCTCTTTGTGGGGTATCTCCTTGTGAGATTTGTATTCACTTCTCTGTGTTGGAATATAGTGAATATTGGTGTGGCTGGATGTACCCAAGTTTGGGGAACCATGGTAAAACTTTGTGTTTGCGTTTGGATTGATTGTGCCATTTAATTCCTCTTGCATTTATAATTCCGCATTTGCAAGTTAAATTTTATTTGGTCAATTTTATTGCCATTACACTATTCACCCCCCCTCTAGTGTGTGTTGTTAGTATTGCAAGGGTTAGACGATCCCTACAATTGGTATCAGAGCGAGGTTAAAGCATACTGCAACGATGGCATTCAATGCTACTTTCGCGCCTCATGAAGAAGGTCTTTCTACCGTCCGACCCCCGCTCTTCAACGGAACCAACTACCCGAGTTGGAAGATCAGGATGATGGTCTACTTAAAGGGTCACGACCTTTGGGACATAACGGAGTCACCCTTCTAGGAGCCTTCTACTCCCGCGGCCTTGCGAACTAAAGCGGAGAAGGACTTGATCAAAGTCAATGCTAGGGCTATGTGTGTTCTCTATTGCGCCCTCACTCCGGATGAGTTCGATCGCATCTCCATGTGCAAATCGGCCAATAGTATTTGGCATACACTGGAGATCTCTCATGAAGTGTTACTTCAACATAAGGAAGAGATTCAGTCAACCAAGCCCGAGAAGAAAAAGGGCGTTGCTCTTCATGGTGAGAAGGAGTCTTTCAAGTGGAAAAAGAAGTTCCAACAAGAAGCTCCAAGTGAAGATGAAGAAGCTCTTAGTAACGATGACTACATCGAGCTTGCCAAGTAATTCAAGAACTTCAAGGCATTCCTCAAGGACAATCAAGGTATGTCCTCATCAAAGTTTGTCTCGCAGTATAACAAAGTGGTTTGTTTCAACTGCAGTGGAATAGGTCATGTGGCTACCGAATGCCCTTCCAAACCCAACATAGATTCATATAAGGGTAAAGGGAAGAAACATTGGAAAGCCAAGTCCGAGGTCAAGAACCAAAAGAAGGGACGCATCGGCACATTTGATGATTCCGATGGGGACACATCTAATGATGAAGAAGAGGATGACAAGGAGCACGATCAAAGGTGTTTTGTTGCCTTTGATGATTCTTCATCAACTTCATCTAACTCTAGCGATGAAGAGATAGAGACGTGGCTCAACTCCATAGAAGAAAGTTGCTTCATGGATAATGGGGAAGAGTCTTCGTCAAGCTCAAGCGAGGAGGAAAGTGATGAAGAAACCGAGAAAGAAAAGCCATCCTATGAGGAGCTTGAATACCGCCTAAATGTAGCCTCCAATTTGGCAAGTAAGTGCATCGATTCATATGATAAAATGAAAGCTAAACTTGATAATGCTATGAGTAGGGTGCATGAGTTAGAATCATCTTGTGTAATTCATGATGAACGGCATGTGTATGACACTTGTGAGAGAGACACACTTCTCTCTCAAGTTAAGGAATTGAGTATTTCTAATGAAAATCTCATTGCTCAAAACCTTAGCTTAGATGCTCACATTCAACAACTTACGTTGAAATGTGAAGAGGAATCCCGGAAGCTCATAAGCTTTGTGTATTCTAGGGATTCACTCCACGATTTGTTGGAAAAACAACATCCGGCAAATCATAGAGGAGGTTTGGGTTATATTCAAAATGTGGTTCCCAAACCCACCTCTAATTCTTCTTTTGATGCAAATTCAAGAAATATTGCTAAAGCATCTAAGAAGAATCACCATGCTTTCTTGTACAACAATAACACTAACAAGAAGCATGTAGATCACAAGGTGATGAGGAAGAATGAAGACTCTTCATTTTTTGCTAAGAAGCAAAATCCTCATTCTTTGCATGCTAAGAAATTTGTTTCTACACCTAAGCATGCCACATCCTTCCCTTTTGCAAAGGCAAAACCATTGCCTAGGAAATCCTTGAGATTATTGATTCCCACTAAGGCTAGTGTGCAAGAGAGAGATAGTTACATCAACTATCTAGTTAGGGATGTGATCACCTCGTGTGATTACGTTAGGAAATCAAACTCCTCTTGGGTTTGGTTACCTAATGTCTAGGTTCCTCACACATTTGCATATTGCATGGGTATTGTGCTTCTATGTTTATTCTAAGCATACCCATTGATTGTGTGTGTTTCATGATTTTGAAAATATTTTTTTCAAATTTATTTCTTTTCATGAAAATTGGGACCTTGGGGTTTATTGACATGCATGCATCTTTGATCCATGTGTATGTCAATGGGAGAGTTAATATATTATATGTTTAAATTATTTTAAGACATATTTTAACTCTCATTTTGGAGATTATTTGAGATCATTATTTACATTTGGTTATTTTGGGTCTCAACCAAACCTCTTGTTGTTTATTGCCAACATGGATCATGTCTCATTGTTTTCGGCAATATCCTTGTGTATCTTTGAAGCGTGATCTTTCCATATCTATTGCTTTGATACACCTTTTAAGGCCCATGGCTCCATTAATTAATTGGTATTAGATCCTAGAAGTCAAAAGTTGACTATTTCTATGATCTAGGGGGAGCATGGGATAGTGAATTGATACCCACTAAAATTTCAAATTTGGTATCATACATATCTTTCGTTTCTTGCATATTGTCACATCTTAGTTAAGATGACAAAGGGGGATATTTTTGATGTCCACCTTTTTGATGATGTCAAGGGGGAGAGATATATGCATTATGTGATCATATCTATAGGGGGAGAGATATATACATATGCATATGGGGAGAGATATCTCTAGAGGGAGAGATATATGGGATTAAATAAACCATTCATGTTTGCATGCTTTTATTCTTTGCAATTGGTTTATGTAATCCATGCCTATTATATGTCATCTTGTTGTTATTGGTATTATGAGTATTTACCTTTGTGTAGCTCATTATATAATTGGTGCATATAAGTAGGGGGAGATCATTAGCATTGTGCTTTAATTCCTTATGATTTACATAATGTGTGTCATCATCAAAAAGGGGGAGATTGTTGAGTATTGGTGTTTCATACCAATCTTATTTTGATGATGATCACAACATTATGTTGTTGCTAATGAATCTCATGTTTTAGTCTCTCAGTTTATTTCAAGGATATCTTTCTTGGAGACTAATCACTTGGTGTAAGGATGGACATCATGTGAAGAAGGGTCAAAGTTTGGACTCAAGGAGTGCCAAAGCTTGGAGATGATGGAGAGCTATCAAGGCATCAAGATTGAAGACTTAGACTCTTAAGAAAGCATTGTAATCCATGTAATTTACTTTATTGCTTTCTCTCTCTTTTGAGTCTAAGGTTGATGTAATGCCTTGCTAGATGGTTTGCTCATTCATGCACATGCATTTAACCATCTTAGTGAACCTTAGGATTATCATAGAATCCAATCCAATAGGTTCACTCTTTCCGTCAGTCGCCTGTTGAAGGAAACACATCCGACTGGGTGATTTCCAGTCGCCTGTAGATCCTTCTACAGTCGTCTGATCTGCACAGGTCAAGTCAACATTTCTACTGACTCAAACTTGAGCTTTACGCACAGTCGCCTGACGATCAGTTAACATTCGTCTGTATATTTACAGTCACCTGGAAATTGGCCAACAGTCGCCTGTCTAGCGTAAGTGTAATCTCTGCATCTATCTGTCTTCTCTCCATACTTTACAGTAGTCGACTGATGAAGAATGTACAGTCGCCTGACTATTTGACAGTCGACTGTAGTATTAACATCAGTCGCCTGTGCGAAGAATTGGAGAAAGAGTGCAGCTCTCTGTTTCGATCCATCCCCTGCAGCAGTCGTCTGCTGAAGGATTTACAGGCGCCTATCCTGTTTGTCAGTCGACTGTATTGACTTCGTCAGTCGACTGTCCTGGCTCAGATTATAGCCGTTGGATATTTTCTAGCCGTTGATCAGTCGAATGTCTTATGATCATCAGTCGACTGTTCCTGTCGTTTTCACCCAGTTTCTAGCCGTTGCAGATTTGATTATTTGGCTGTTTCTTTGGGTTTTTGGGCTTGATATAGGATTCCTATATATATGAGTGTGCTGCCTATACTTAAACTTCTTGATTGATTCTTGATTACTCTTGATTCTATTGAAAATCTCAAGAGATCTTTAAGCCACTCTCAAGCTCCCTCATTTCCCTCTATTGAGCATTCATCTTCCTTCATGCATTGAAGTCCAGCTCAAGGGAAATCATCCAAGTGCTCTCAAGCATATTCCAACACTTGGAGATCCTCTTCCATGCCTTGTATTCATTCATGAGTAAGCATCTCAAGGCATAGGTAAGAGTATTTACTTTACAGGGTGTAATTTGTTTTCCTATTTCTCTTTGTGGGATTAGGATACTCTCTTTGTGGGATTTTCTCTCTTTGTGGGAGGTTGTCTCTTTGTGGGACTAGGGAATTCTCTTTGTGGGAATTAACTCTCTTTGTGGGAGTTCGAGTGTCCTAGTGTAGGGCTAACCCTAATTCTCTGAGTGGGAGTTAGTGATTCTCTGTGTGGGAGTCTTGATCCTTGTGTAGGATTGGTTGGGTCCTTGTGTAGGGCATAAATCCTCTTTGTGGGGGTATCTCCTTGTGAGATTTGTATTCACTTCTCTGTGTGGGAATATAGTGAATATTGGTGTGGCTGGATGTACCCAAGTTTGGGGAACCAGGGTAAAACTTTGTGTTTGCGTTTGGATTGATTGTGCCATTTAATTCCTCTTGCATTTATAATTCCGCATTTGCAAGTTAAATTTTATTTGGTCAATTTTATTGCCATTACACTATTCACCCCCCCTCTAGTGTGTGTTGTTAGTATTGCAAGGGTTAGACGATCCCTACAGACGGTGCAATAAGATTCGCTAAATACCGTCGTCGCGCAACTTGGAGAGCAACTTGATTTGCTAAACAAAAACACTCAACAATTACCGGCTCAACCGGAGCCCAATCCACGGAGTAATACCGGCCACATAAATGCGGTAGTGGCGGTCACAACTAGGGGCGGGAAGGATACTACTCCCGCCATGGTCCAAACCAAGAAGCCCGTGGAAGAGATTTTAAACGAAAAAGAGCCGTCTATTGAAGAGGAGAGCACAAAGGAGCCGCAAGGAGTTGGAAATTCTGAAATGGAGAAGCTAAATGAGGAGCGCACCTACATGCCGTCGGTGCCCTTTCCATAACGGTTGGCGAGAGCCAAAATTGAGAAGAGGCTCGCTAAGTTCCTTGAATATTTGAGGGGAGTAAGACTCAACATACCCTTCCTAGATGATATAGTGGAGATCCCGTCGTATGCAAAGTTCTTGAAGGACTTAATATCGGGAAAGAAGAGGAAGGAGAAAATAATGCTTGCCGAACAAGGAACTTGGTTCACCCGGAGGGAAAAGGAGCCCGCAAAGCTCAAGGATCCCGAAAGCTTTCGCATCCCATGGACACTTGGAGGCGTCCCATTGCAAAAGGCTTTAGTTGACTTGGGAGCAAGTGTGAGCTTAATGCTCCTTAGCATGGTTCGGAAATTGAATACGGGGACCGACTTGAAGCCAACCGACATGAGAATACAACTAGCGGATGGTCGGGTTACTAGGCCGGTGGGGATCGTGGAGGACATCCTACTCCAAGTTCCGGGAGGGATATGCTTGCCTTGCGACTTTGTCGTTATGGACATTAAGGAGGAGGGCGACACTTCACTTATACTTGGACACCCGTTCTTAGCCACCATCGGCATCATAGTCGACTGAGAGAAGGAACATTATCCTTGGATGTCGGGAACATCGAGGTTGAGTTCCACATACCCAAAGCCATGAAGCATATGCCCTACCAAGAGGAGTTGGACTATGTGGACCTCCTTGATGAGGTAATTGACGAGGCCATTCCTTATTCTATATGCGCTCTCCATGATGATGGCCTTGAAGAAGGCCAAGCTTCTGGCATTAAAGAGAAGTTGGAGGACCCTCCGGATAGCTCTAAGGACGATGATGAAGACGACGCTGATGTCGCGAGGATAAGGGAGCTTTGCAAGCTCTCAACGGCCGACAAGTCAAAGAAAGCTCCACCGAATAGAAGATCGGTGTCACCGGTGAGGAAGAAAATTGGTTCTAGCTCAAGCTTGGGGGACTTATCCCCCAACTTTACCCATGATGAGGGGACGCCGAGGAAGGCCGATGAGCACCAATAACCAAATCCAAGTGGCCTTCCCGGTAAATTTGACGGGCGTATCTCGCATGCGCCCAACATCACGCGCTAATCGAATATCATAAGGGGTCGAGCTCATGACTTTAAATGAGCGCTTGTCAGGAGGCAACCCGACAGTTTCATATTGTTTTAGTTTGAACTTTGTTTTTCTTTTAGACTTTTCTTAGTGTTTAGAGTCTAGTGTCTATAAAAATCGTGACAACTGGTCCTAATTTTCATGACAGAGATGGAGAACGATGGATTATTCATATGGAGGATTATCGAGGCAAGAGAGAGTGCTCCAGGAACGTGCTCAGGCCCCAGGAGGAGGAAGGAACTGACTGGAGGAAGAAAAACAGTGAATAGAGCGAAAACAGAGAGCCGTTACAGAAAACTGGAGGCCACTCGGCCGAGCAAAGACTCCACTCAGCCGAGTGGAGTACCAATCAGGAAAGTTTCTACAGACCGACTCTCTGTCATTTTCTGTGAATTTTAGTCTTAATTGCCACTCGACCGAGTGCCTTATCACTCGGCCGAGTGAATCAGATACCCTCTAGTGCTCAAAAATTGCTGAGTGGCCGAGCCACTCGGCCGAGTGAGACATTTTTACTCAGCCGAGTGAATCAAAGCCACTCGGCCGAGTCGTAAGTTACGTAGTTTAATTCGAAATCGACTTCATTCGGCCGAGTGACATATCTACTCGGCCGAGTCGTAACCATCCTATATATAAGCGGGCGGTAGCGGTGCGGATTTCGAAACACCACTTCCCCCAATTTGCCCGAGCCGCTGCTGCCGTTTCCTCTCCCATCGCCCGATTCCTACCCTCCGTCGACCGAGCATCCCCGCAGGTCGCCGACGCGGCCCTGCCGCCGTGGCTCACCGGCGCCGCCTCCCAGTCGCCGGCCGACCGCCGGTCACCCCTATTTCGCCCAAATTCCTCATTTCTCCTCATTTCTCCCTATTTGTATGCCCGTTGCGCCCCAAATTCAAATCAACTCCTATATATATATGTTACCCCTTATCTTCCCCATATATATTGGCTGATTTTATCGTCTGTGTTTCAGGCTAGCTTGGGGGAGCTTTGGGGAGCTTTTTGACGCATACGGAGCCTTGCGGAGGAGGCGTATCTTCGTACACATTGCTGATTGCTCTTGCGGCATGCTCAGGTATACTCGTTTCATTATTTAGCGCGTCGCATTTCATTTTTTTAGGGGGCACATCTCGCGGCACACATGCCGCCGCGCCTTAGGCCACGCACTCGGGCTCCCGCTTCCAAGCGGAAGAGGCCAGATGATCCTGGTCCCTCTTTCGCTAGGGCAGAGTCCCCACCACCTAGTCCACCCCCACCTACACAGCCGCCTCCTACCGATCCCATCCCCACACAGGCACCACCCTGTCCCGCCGTCGGGCCGATGGAGATTACGTTTCGAGATGACGCACACCGTGCCAGATTCGAGCGTATCTGCCATCGCTCGATAGTACCCTCTAGGTTTGTACACCTAGCCGACCTAGGCCGCCTAGGGGTACTTGAGGGGCTTCTCACGTTGTACGGCAACGTGGGATGGCGCGACTTTCTGTCGGTGTCGGCGGATACTTACATCCGTCCAACACTAGAGGTCCTTAGTTCCATTGACCGGACCCCTGGAGGATGCTCCTTCCGTTTGATGGATCGAGAGTGCGAGATCACTCTCGACATGCTTAGAGCATTTTTCCAGTGGCCCGTCGTCCCGGTCCCAGACCGTGCCTACGCTCGCACGCACATTCCTCTCCCGTCGTTCGACACTCACGCCTTCTGGACACGGATCACGGGATCCCCACTCGCCTTTGACCCTAGTAGGGCCAAGGCATCAGCTATTGTCCACCCCTACCTCTGCATTGCATAGTGCCTTATGGCGACTACTTTTGTTGCGAGGTACGATCCCGGGACGCTTTCTACACCAGATCTCTACATGCTCTATGCGATGACACGCCCTAGGGTTCTAGATAGGGGTAGTGACGTTATGGTCCCCGCCGTCGAGATCAACATTGCCAGTTGGTTTTTGGACTGCATCATTATTTCTGTGAGTGCTCACTCACTTATCTGTTGCGGCGGCCTGATCACCCTCTTGGCCCTTATGACCGGCGTTGACCTTCCTGATGACCTGCGTCGACCTTCCTGATGACCTGCGTCGACCTCCGGGCCCCACTACACTTTCTATAGATGTTATGGCCCGGATGAAGATTCTTCGTCCCCATGGGCATCAGCACTGGGTGTGGCTGCACGGTCCCTTCAGCATGGATTACTTGGTTCTCCCGAGCCCTGCTCGGACATATATTGGACCAGACGGCGGAGACTGGATTCCAGTGATGGATCTCCTTATCCCCACCACATACGTGCTTTAACCCGAGGATGCTCAGAAGGAGCCCCTCGTTCCACCCGTCGACCCCGTGGTCCCTCAGCCTGCTCCTGCCCTGTCTGCACCTCCCGACACCTCTGTCCACACGTCTGTTAGTGTCGGGAGCACTTTAGCTGAGCCGTCCACCACCACCACCACTGTGCCTATTTCTGCCGAGCCTATTACCACTCTGAGTCCCGAGCGTCCCCTACCATTATTGAGAGCGACGAGTCCTCTTTCACCTCCGCAGTAGAGACCCTATCCCGATTGTTATTCTCGACTCCTGGGGAGTCATCTTTTGTGCCCTTCACGGCCTCCCCATCCATCGACTTCTCGGTCTCCACTGCCGATGTCTTTTCTGAGAGTGTCGTGACATCTGTCCCCACGTCTGCGTCACCGACCTCTCACGCTGCCTCATCGTCTGTTTTCACTTCCACTTCGGCTGCTGCTTCCACTTCGACCTTTCTTGCGTCCCAGCCTCTCACAGAGGCTGGGCATCACTTAGTGAGCACAGCACCACTACCCCACTTCCCTGCTGGACCCATCCACTACACTGCCCATGTGAGACAGCCCCGCACTTCACCAGTTAGACCTGTGCGTCCCTATGCTCCACCACCACCCGACACTCTAGTTCAGAGCATTCATGCTCTTGAGGGGGCTGTTAGTGGACTTAGAGGGGATTTCAGGGCTCTCTCCGCCACAGTTAGTGCTGTGCAGACCCGTGTCGCCATTCTTCCCAGTATTCTGGCTTGCCTGAACCAGATTCTGGCGCGTCTGCCTCCACCACCGACACCCACCCAGCAGCTACCACGTCCACCACCTCCACCACCACCTCCGCCACAGGACGGTGCTGGTGCACCACCACCAGCCTAGGCACACATTGGATGCCTTCTATATTTCTGTTGTTTTGCTGGTTGTTTTTGAGCCTGGTAATTTTTGCGCCCCTCCTCCACACACTGTTTTGGTACCTTTTTGGTCATATCTGTTTATATCTCTTTGGGAGCGAGGGAGCTTATTTTTGGGAACTGTAACGCCCCGCTTCCCAAAAGACACCGGAAGCGAGAGCGTTACGCGGTCCGCTTGAACTGGAGCGGCAACGCTCGAGTTCAATAAGCGTCTGTGTTTAAAACACAGATGAGGTCCTTGCAACTACCATTCAGAAATAATAAGAAAACACAACCAGCACAGATATAGCCACATCCAGAAATAAAGTTCGTACACAGAGTTTAACAATGCCACAGCTGGGCTAAAAGTAGCAACAAGAAAAGTAACGTACTCGAAAGTAACTACAACGACAAAAGGAACTAAGAAAAACAGTAAAGGTGTCGGGGTCCACTAGTCCTCTGCTGGGAGAGGCACTGCGTCAGGTGCGAACTCCTGACTCTCCAACTCAGGCGTCTCGTACTGGTCCTCCTGGTACTCAAGCTCCGAACCTGACATACATCCACAAACATGAATGTATGTCAGCTAGGGGTCTGCAAGAAGAGTTAGCATCCCAAGGCGAAGTATATAACAAGTATATGAAATTTTAGAAGCATTTAATAAAGGAAACGACTGCAGCAATTAACATTTAATATTTCGGAGCAGAAAGAAACAATCCTAGCATGCAGTTCTAGTTGATGGCAAGTTTAAAGTTAAATTCTCAGAGTTTGTCAACATTTCAATATTCACGATGACCAAGTTAGCGTTCAATGACCATGTCAAGACTTCCCATCTAATCTAGGGTTCTCGCCTTTAGGTCGTGATGAGAAGGTCGTTCCTCTCACGGGGGCTTACCGTGATTGACACTAACCCACCGCGTCGGGTGGTGCTCTTGAGGAGAGTACCTTTCATACGCCCAGTGGCCGCTCAACCCTAACCCCACCCAAAAGTTTTGCCGGAACACGAGCCGGCCTAGTCGACTCACACGACATCACGAATTCACGATTCCGCCTTCGAGGCGCACGATTTCACGATGTCCAAACTGTTAAACATGTCAAGACTCACTGAATTTCATTATTATCAAAATTAGTGTTTTATGGTGACAGTTCTGCAAAGCGGAAGCGGGTTGAACGACCGGTTCCGTAATTTCCAATAATGACGATTTCGTCCTTTCCGTTCAATTTGCTACAGAAACAATTTCTTTCTCTAGTTGTTTAAATTGGGGATATATCGTATGATATACCGTTGGATCCCAATTTTCGTCCTAATCATTATGGTGTCACTTTCCTATGTTATTTCACGTCACAATTTCAGGTTATTCTGCAATACATGAAGGCGGCGTAAACGTGCCGAAACTTCTAAAAATCATAACAAATTGTATACTCGCCTGTTTTTGGCGTTCTTGGTGTCGTTGGATTCGTCTCGACGAGTACTACGCCGTGGATGGTTTGATTCACTGTTTTGGCAGAGCACAAAATCATAAATAGCGTTTTTCAGTTCAGGTCAGATTCGTAAAAGCTCCTACGACGTCTAATCAACGTGTTTTATTAGGTTTCTCTACTTTACGGTGGGGGTTATGAGTTTTAGGGGATAGATCTACTAACCTGGAGTGAAACGAGGGATCGGATGATGACAATGGGCAGTGGCGACGCGTGAAACTCCAAATCGGCGAGCGTCGAGTGTCGGAAAACTGCCGTCGACACGTGTGGAGGCGGCAGCGGCTGTCAGAGAGGCCCAGGAGTCTGTCGTCGACACGCGAGGAGGCGTTGAAGGCCTGTGCATGAGTTAGGCGTTGCACGGAGGAGTGGGCTGCGGCTGATGTTGCGAGGAAGAAGAAAAGAGGATAAGGGGCTCGGGTTTTGGGATCTCGGGGAGAAAGAGGAAAGAGCAGGCCGTGAGTTGTTCAGGGCGTGAAGAGGAGGAGGCTGCGTGAGGGTTTTATGCCGTGAGCTGTGGGGGTGCAGTGGCCGTGGAGATGGAGGTGGGGTGGCCTCTGCGTGCGAGGATGGAGTTTGGTTGCGGGTTGGTTGCGTGAAGAAGGGACCTTGGGTTGTTGGGAGCTGTGAGGTATAGGGCGGCTGGCTCTTGGGTAAAACCCTAGGGTTAGAGAAAAATAGGGTTCTATAATATAGAATGAAGTATGCTGCGGCTGAGAGTGATATAGGGTTGCTGTAGATTTCCTTAGGGTTTTATAGATATAGGAAAAGGCTATTGTACAATCTTAGCCTAGGGTTTTGAGAATATCAAAAGAAGTAGGCTGCCGAATGAGTTAGGCCTTGGGTTTTAAAAAATATGAAGTGGGCTTAGGTTGCTGGTAGGGTTAGTGAGGAGAAGAAAGGAAAAACCCTAGGTTATCATATATAGGAGTAGGTTTCGGTTTCCTTTATAGGAAAACAATGCAGGGTTTTAAGAGCAGTGGGTAGGGTTATAGGATGCTACACGTGATGGTTCTATTAGCTGCTAGGTTTTTTTCTTGTTCTTTTGTTTTGTTTTTTTTAAAGGCCCATGCGTGAGCCTGTGTATAGGGGACTGCGGCCTTAGAGGGTGTTCCAAAAATTTAGACCTAGGCCTAAATCAAAATGAGGAGTAGAGGTGCTTGGGGGGTGCGGCTGTGAAAGGCCTCTAGGGTTTCTTATATGAAAATATATTAAAAGTAGGCTAGGGTTTGATTTTAGATATATGCCTAGGTTAAATATTACAGAGGGAGTTGATATGGGCTGTTGGGGGTTTTTATAAATAATGCTTAAGAGGTTTAACCATGCACAGACCTCTCAAACTCCAAACTTTGTATAAAAATAATAATACTACCACGTAATTTTAGTAATGATATTAATAACAATAATAATAATAATAAACAACAAGAATATTAATAAATAATAAGAAATAAACTTTGTATCATAAGACTATAATAGAAATAATCAACATGGATAGGTTGGCACGTGCACCGAGGCAGATACGCTGACACGGTCACGGGTGAAAAATAAATCAGTAGAGGAAATACATATAATATCATCCAAAGACTGGTCGTTACATCCTACCCACCTTAAAGAAAATTCCGCCCTCGGAATTTCAAAAAAAAAAATCACTGATCAGGGAACAGGTGGGGGTAACGCTCTCTCATCTCATCCTCTCTCTCCCAGGTGGACTCCCCTGGCGAGCCGTGTCGCCACATCATCCTAACAAGATCGACAGTCTTGTTTCGAAGTGACTTCTGACGTCTGTCGTGAATCTGCACTGGCTGCTGATCATACGTCAGATCTGGACGAACGGTGATTTCAGAGTAGTCAACATCGTGAGATGGGTCGCTGATGTACCGACGAAGCTGAGACTCATGGAAGACGTCGTGAACACCTTCCAAAGATGGCGGTAAGGCTAAGCGGTAAGCTACCTCGCCAACTCTCTCCAGAACATCGAAGGGTCCGATGTATCTCGGGCTGAGCTTACCATGTTTCCCAAAGCGAATCACTCCGCGATTCGGAGAAATTTTCAGGAACACATGGTCTCCCGGCTGAAACTCCAGAGGACGCCGTTTAGCATCAGCCTAATGCTTATAACGGTCCTGGGCAATCCGAAGCTTGTCCCTGATATCTCGAACAACGTCCACAGCTTCGACAATCAACTCTGGTCCCAATAACTCTCTATCTCCAACGTCGTCCCAGCTCAGGGGCGAACGACACTTCCTCCCGTAGAGAGCAGCAAATGGCGACATGCCGATGCTTGCCTGATAACTGTTATTATTGTTGGAGAACTCCACCAGGTGTAGATGATCCTCCCACGAACCCTTGAAATCTAGCATGCAAGCTCTCAGCATGTCCTCCAGAATCTGAATGGTCCGCTCTGACTGGCCATCCGTCTGCGGGTGATACGCAGTGCTGAACTTCAGACTGGTACCAAGATTGGTCTGCAGACTCTTCCAGAACTGGGACGTGAACCTCGTATCGCGATCGGATACAATGCTCACAGGGACTCCATGCAAACGCATGATCTCCTACACAACAAATTCACATCACTATTGATACTAGAAAGGAAATACGAAAAGGATGAGTCAGATCATTACCTCCATATATTTCCTAGCCAGTATTTCCGTCGATTGTCCTACTCGGAACGGTATGAAGTGCGCAGACTTGGTCAGTCGATCGACAATGACCCAGATTGCGTCATTCTGTTTGGTGCTCTGAGGTAAGCCAGTCACAAAATCCATCGTGATGTGCTGCCATTTCCACTCCGGGATAGGCAGGGGCTGTAGTAGTCCGGCCGTGCGATGATGTTCAGCCTTCACCTGCTGACACACCAAGCATTTGGCAACACTCTGTGCCACACTTCTCTTCATCCCGTGCCACCAGAAATTCCGACGAAGATCCTTGTACATCTTCGTGCCTCCAGGATGAATGGAATAAGGTGAACTGTGAGCCTCATTCAACAGTTCCTCTCTGATATCTCCTGCAGGCACACAAATCCTGCTGCCATACCTTAAAGATCCATCCTCGTGAATCAGAAAATCTGTCCGGAGTACGGCTTTGACTTGCTCTCTGATCTTCATCAACTTCGCATCACCAGCCTGAGCACGCTTGATCCGATCAACAATCGTCGACTGAATCTGCATGTTCATCAACGACGAAGTGATTCCGGGAAGAACAGCTTCAACATCCATTTCTCGCAAATCCTGCTGCAATCTCCACTCGGCTGTGAGAATCATCACCTCTGGCAGTCGGCTCAAGGCGTCCGGTACGACATTCACCTTCCCTGGATGATACTGAAGGTCGATGTCGTAATCTGCCATCAACTCCAACCATCTGCGCTGTCTCATATTCAGCTCCTTCTGAGTAAATATGTATTTCAAACTTTTGTGATCGGTGAATATCTTCACCTTCTCACTAAGTAAGAAATGACGCCAAATCTTCAGCGCGAAAATGACAGCGGCGAGTTCCAAATCATGGGTTGGATAGTTCTTCGCATGAACTTTAAACTGTCGTGAAGCATACGCAACTACATGGTTGTGCTGGTGCAAAACACAGCCAAGTCCCTTCCCTGATGCATCGTAGAAAATCTCAAAGCCTCCGCTTCTGTCCGGAATAGCTAAGATCGGTGAAGTCGTCAGTCTCTCCTTCAAGGTGCTGAAAGCCTACTCACAAGATTCTGTCCAACTGAACTTGACATCCTTCCTCGTCAATCTCGTCATCGGCTCAGCTATCCTCGAGAAATCCTTGATAAACCTGCGGTAGTAGCCAGCCAATCCGAGGAAACTCCTGATATCCGAAGCTGATCGCAGTGTAGGCCAATCACTGACTGCTCTGACCTTCTCCGGGTCCACTGAGATGCCGGCCCCTGATACTACATGCCCAAGAAATGCAACTCTGTCCAGCCAGAATTCGCATTTGCTATACTTGGCATATAGTCGATGATGGCGGAGCGTCTCCAATACCAATCTCAAATGTTCTGCATGCTCTTCCTCGCTCCTCGAATACACCAGGATGTCATCTATAAAAATCACCATGAACTTGTCGAGGAAGTCGTAAAAGATGAGGTTCATGAGGTTCATGAACACAGCAGGAGCGTTGGTCACACCGAATGGCATGACAACGAACTCATAGTACCCGTACTTGGTCCAGAAAGCTGTCTTGGGCACGTCATCCTTCTTGACTCTGACTTGGTGGTATCCGCTCTGAAGATCCAACTTCAAAAACACCTTCGATCCACCAAGCTGATCGAAGATATCGTCAATACGGGGCAGCGGGTACTTGTTCTTCACAGTGATCTGATTCAGCTCCCGATAGTCGATACACATCCTCCTTGATCCATCTTTCTTCTTCACCAGCAAGACGGGTGCACCCCAGGGAGACACGCTGGGATGAATAAAACCTTTCTGTAGCAGCTCGTCCAACTGCTTCCTCAGCTCCTCTAACTCAGCAGGAGCCATACGGTACGGTGCCTTAGAAATCGGTTGAGCTCCTAGCATCAGATCAATGCCGAACTCCAATGCTCGATCAGGCGGCAAACCGGAAATGTCCTCAGGAAAGACATCCTCGAAGTCTCGCACTACAGCTGGCTTCTCTGGCTCTGCTATCATAGATGCAACTGTCAATCTGCACGGCTGGGCCCGGAACTTGACAGGTCCGAGCGAACGTCCTCCGCTGACGAACTCGAATACTGGATGGCCAGGGATTTCAAACACCACTTTCTTCCGGTGACAGTCGATCGTGGCGTAAAAAGCTCCTAACCAATCAATGCCGAGGATCGCATCGAAATTGGGTAGGTCGTGGACGATGAAATCTGCATACAATTCGTGTCCACTAACCACCAATGGGCAAGGTCTACAACCAAGTGCAACCTTCACCACGCCATTCCCAGTTGTGATGTTCCAACACTTGGGAAGTGTGTAGGTGGGAATCGAGTGTTCGACTACGAACTTCCGTGACAAGATGCACATGGAAGCTCCAGAGTCGAACAAGGTCAGGGCGGGGTGAGAAGAAACTAGGATAACAACTAAGGGTACAAGCAACTATATCAAACAAGGACACTAACCAATCAAACATAAATGCAGAAAAGTAAAGACTAGGTCAAGGGTTACCTGCAATCACGTCGTCATTAGCTTCAGCCTCAACGGCTGTCATGGTGTAAGCCCGACGCATCGGGGGTTTGGCCTGCTGAAAGGCTCGCTCCTGCGGTACCAGAGGTGGTCCTCGCTGTCCAGGTGCAGGCACTGGTCTCTGAGCAGACCCAGGTGCAGGCGCTGTCCGCTGAACAGGTCCAGGTGCTCCAGCAGTCATAGGTCGAGAACCTCGGGGGCAGTCCCTCGCAACATGAGCAGACGATCCACAAACCAAACACTGATTCAGCATCTTCCTGCAGTCCTTCTTCAGATGGCCAAGCTTGCCGCAGAAGTGGCAAGTCTGCTCAGCTCGGTTGAAAACAGGTGCGGCTGGCCTCTTGAACTGAGTGGTCTGGACTGGACGTACACCAGGCCTAGGTGCACTCCTCTGCATCTCCATCGGGCGCTTGCTCGCCTGTCGGGCCTTCTTCAGATTGGCCACGTGCTCCTGATTCTTCGCAGCCACCAGAACATCCTCATGAGTAGAAAAAGTATTCCCGGACAGCACACTCTGAATGTCCAGGTCCAAGCCCTGCAGGAAACAGTGTGCACAGTCCTCAGGTTCCTTCACCATGGCAGGGGCATAGCGGCTCAGCATAGTGAACTCCGCCTCGTACTCGTCAACGGTCATAGTACCCTGCTCCAGGTTGATGAAGCGACTCTCCATCATCCGCTTCGCCGACTTCGGAAAATACTGGGCGTCAAATCTCTTGCTGAAAGTATCCCATGAAATCGGCTTGGTCAGCCTAGCCTCCTCCGCAGTCCACCAACTGCGGGCATTATCAGTCAACTGCTTCCTCGCAAGATCCACCCATTCATCTTTATGGATTCGGGCAAGGCCCAAATCATCCTCAGTGCTCTGACGCCATTCTTCGGCCGCTAGCGGGCCCTCTCGTCCGGAAAAGCTCTTCGGACGCATCTCTCTGAACTGCTTGGCTCCAGGAGCTGGTGCAACTGGTGCGGCTGGCGCAGCTGGTGCAGCCTGGCGTCCCTGCTGGACTAGATGATGCTGAACCTCCAGCATATCTCTCATAACTCCCAGCATCTGGCGGATGTCGTCCTCTCCGCCTCCGGCAGCTCCGGTTCCGTTTCCGGCTCCGGCTCCGGCTCCGTGTCGGGTGATGCGTCTTCCGGACATCCTGCAAAAGAGAAAGAAAGCCCGAGTTAATCCCGTGTATACGATTACTCTATATGTTTGGCTAATGATAAATGTTCTCATTATTTTGAATTTCACAGTTGCAAGTGGACCTGCATGGGCCACCACTAAAACTTGTAACGCCCCGCTTCCCAAAAGACACCGGAAGCGAGAGCGTTACGCGGTCTGCTTGAACTGGAGCGGCGACGCTCGAGTTCAATAAGCGTCTGTGTTTAAAACACAGATGAGGTCCTTGCAACTACCATTCAGAAATAATAAGAAAACACAACCAGCACAGATATAGCCACATCCAGAAATAAAGTTCGTACACAGAGTTTAACAATGCCACAGCTGGGCTAAAAGTAGCAACAAGAAAAGTAACGTACTCGAAAGTAACTACAACGACAAAAGGAACTAAGAAAAACAGTAAAGGTGTCGGGGTCCACTAGTCCTCTGCTGGGAGAGGCACTGCGTCAGGTGCGAACTCCTGACTCTCCAACTCAGGCGTCTCGTACTGGTCCTCCTGGTACTCAAGCTCCGAACCTGACATACATCCACAAACATGAATGTATGTCAGCTAGGGGTCTGCAAGAAGAGTTAGCATCCCAAGGCGAAGTATATAACAAGTATATGAAATTTTAGAAGCATTTAATAAAGGAAACGACTGCAGCAATTAACATTTAATATTTCGGAGCAGAAAGAAACAATCCTAGCATGCAGTTCTAGTCGATGGCAAGTTTAAAGTTAAATTCTCAGAGTTTGTCAACATTTCAATATTCACGATGACCAAGTTAGCGTTCAATGACCATGTCAAGACTTCCCATCTAATATAGGGTTCTCGCCTTTAGGTCGTGATGAGAAGGTCGTTCCTCTCACGGGGGCTTACCGTGATTGACACTAACCCACCGCGTCGGGTGGTGCTCTTGAGGAGAGTACCTTTCATATGCCCAGTGGCCGCTCAACCCTAACCCCACCCAAAAGTTTTGCCGGAAAACGAGCCGGCCTAGTCGACTCACACGACATCACGAATTCACGATTCCGCCTTCAAGGCGCACGATTTCACGATGTCCAAACTGTTAAACATGTCAAGACTCACTGAATTTCATTATTATCAAAATTAGTGTTTTATGGTGACAGTTCTGCAAAGCGGAAGCGGGTCGAACGACCGGTTCCGTAATTTCCAATAATGATGATTTCGTCCTTTTCGTTCAATTTGCTACAGAAACAATTTCTTTCTCTAGTTGTTTAAATTGGGGATATATCGTATGATATACCGTTGGATCCCAATTTTCGTCCTAATCATTATGGTGTCACTTTCCTACGTTATTTCATGTCACAATTTCAGGTTATTCTGCAATACATGAAGGCGGCGTAAACGTGCCGAAACTTCTAAAAATCATAACAAATTGTATACTCGCCTGTTTTTGGCGTTCTTGGTGTCGTTGGATTCGTCTCGACGAGTACTACGCCGTGGATGGTTTGGTTCGCTGTTTTGGCAGAGCACAAAATCAGAAATAGCGTTTTTCAGTTCAGGTCAGATTCGTAAAAGCTCCTACGACGTCTAATCAACGTGTTTTATTAGGTTTCTCTACTTTACGGTGGGGGTTATGAGTTTTAGGGGATAGATCTACCAACCTGGAGTGAAACGAGGGATCGGATGATGACAACGGGCAGTGGCGACGCGTGAAACTCCAAATCGGCGAGCGTCGAGTGTCGGAAAACTGCCGTCGACACGTGTGGAGGCGGCAGCGGCTGTCAGAGAGGCCCAGGAGTCTGTCGTCGACACGCGAGGAGGCGTTGAAGGCCTGTGTAACGGCCAGTATTTTTATAGACATATTTTTAAGATCGTGCGTATCAGTACTTTACTTCTATCGTCCGGATAATCTTTTCGTCTGTGCGTTATCTGCTATAAGTCGACGCGAGTGCGTCCCTATTCTCGTTTTTACTGTGTCAAATATTAATTTACTATCAAGTTTAACAAATCTCCTTAACTTAATTATCTTATTAATTAAGACTTGCTAATCACTTTAATTTAATTACCTTGCGAATTACAATTTACTAATCGTTTCAGATTTTCACTAATTACTTTAATTAGTTTATTAATTACTTCTTGATACTTTAATGGTTACTATTAAAGCTTACTTAATTACGTTATTACCTTAACCCCTACCTAAACGACAACACACACGTTGATTGAATCAGATTCATTTCCCCCTCACAATTAGTCTAACATGGCATTCAGTTCGTTGAAGCAAAACAGCACTCTCCTTCCTCATTAGTCTAAAGTCAGAGACACCTACCCCAATCTAATTAATATGATGTTTGACAAATGGGAAAAATGTGTCTCCCTGATCATCTTCTTAAGCCAGACATTTCCCCTGTAAAAACAAAAACGGCAAACCCATTCACCCAAATCCAATTTCAGCCATCGATCAAACCATCAGCAAATCACCCAAACCAAATCATCCAACCAGATCACCCAAAATTCAATCCCCAAAAACTGACATTCAAAACAGACAGAGGAAAACTTCAGATCCGAAGTTGGAAACAAAATCAGAAATACAAAATCAGCAAACTCTATTTTCAAATCCTGATCTTCCTCTCCTCTACCAACAAAACCAAAATCAGTTCCCTAACTTCTCTACACAAATCTGCCCTAATTTCACCAAATCTGTTCATCAATCCACAATCACAATCAAACCCCAAATCCATCATCATCCTAACACAAATCTCTCAAACAAATCAGCCCTACAACACATTCAATCAATCCCAAACTAATTTATTTTTGAAAACAGAAAATCAAGAGGAGAAATCAAACCCAACAAACAATCTGAAATTTATACTTCAGATTCAATTCAAAACAAGAAACCCTACAAACCCTCCATCTCCATCTTCCTCTTCTTCCTCTTCCTCTCTCCTAGGCCGGCCACCCACCAGCACTCGCCGTCGCTGGAGCAAGCCGCCGCCGCCTGGCCGCGCCCTGTGACCTGCGTCGCCGCCGGAAGCCCGTGCGCCGCCGTGAGAAGCCCTAGCCGCCGCCGCGCGTGCCACCAGTCCGCCGCCGCCTGGCTGCCGGATCCGCTCGTCGCCGCTCAGAGATCCGTCGGCCGACCGTCCCCTCCTCCCCCGTGCCCGCGCACGTAAGACCCCCTCTCCTCTTTTGCGTGACCTTGCAGCTTTGAAAAAAAAGGATAATAAAGAAGCCTTGAGTGAAAAGGAATTTTATTGAATTAAGAATGATAATAATGCAGGGACAGGGGAGTAGATGAGGGGCCTGGGAATTATAATGAAGGTATAATAAAGTAGAGTAAGAGATATTATTACATATTGGTTGTTACCTCTAAGTTACTGTTAGTAAGTTATAACCAAGTAACTTGTACTCATAGTCAAACCTAGTAGGTGAAATATTAATACCATGTTTAACCATGTGATTAGCCTAGTTAATTAATTATTTGTTAATATTACTTCAATAGTTAGTGTTAATTAATTTTTAAAAATGATTTTAGCATGTTAACAAAATTGGAAATGATGTTAGGGTAATAAAATTAGAATAAAATTAGGTGAACCCAATTCGGGCGTTATTTTAATATTGCACGTATTTCGCAATAGATCTAATTCGGTGTTCTATTTAACCAAAACAGAGAACCGGACATACCGACACGTAGTACCCATCCAGACGAACACACGACAACCAATACCACCGGAAACAGGCAAGTGATACTTGCCAGTAATTATTTAGGCCACGTTTTTAGGCCAATTTGTTTGTTAGCGTAAAAGAGACTAGACAGTGAAATGATAGCTGTCTAGACGCCCCTATTTGATCTAGTTTGACAACGAAACTAGATCCGACACTTTACCTGCTTTCATTCATGCTGCCATGCCATGTTTAAATTTAAATTAACGGTACGCAATTTATCTGCTCATTGCCATGTCATGTCATGCATCATATGTTCTTCATGATTGAGTAGCACACGCTACAAATGTTATTGCTATTGAGGCTAGGTGCACCCCTACGCCAAATGAAAAACACTTCCTGGCTCGTGATCCAGAAGATGGGCGCCAGTCCATATACACGTGGAGGGGTAGGGTTAAGTGACCACTCAGCGTAGAAGTGTGCCCGTACAGCCACTTCAGCTGTAAGGCGTAAACTCTGTGCACAATGTGAAAAGTTAATGATTCGTGAAAATCGTGAAATAGTGTTTTCGTAGTTTCTGCTACGACGTGCATGCATCATGTCATTTAAACTGTTGCATTCTTTAAATGTCACTTCATGTTGTTTAGAACTGCTAGTCGTTTTTCTATATTTGTATCCTTGCACAAAAGTTCTCCGCTTTCCTTGGGAGACTTTTGCTGACATGTGCCCTTTTCTCTTTGGGTGTCACATGTCAGACTTTGAGACAGAGCAGGTAACAGAGGACGAGCAGTTCGTTGACGCTGAGTTTGAGGTCCCTGCTGAGACCGAGTTCGAGGATACTGGTGACCAGTCCTAGACTCGTTTGGAGTCTCCCCTTAGTTATTATCTTTCCTTAGTTGTTGTTAGGTGTCGGTGCGTAGCACCTATCTCTCGTTGTTTTGTTTGGCCATGCTTTAGGCCTATTGTTCAGACTTGTACTTTTGTGACTATTCTGTGATGTTGTAATAATTATTGGATGTTGTTGGTGGATGTTCTTTAATCTGCTTTATTATTATTGTTGTTTCGTCGCAATGCAAGGACCTGCTACTTTTTCGAAATTTTTACAGACTCTTATCAGACTGCAGCTTCACAGCTCCACGTCTGAGCGGACCTCCTCACGTCTCGCCTTCCATATTAGGGAAGCGGGGCGTGACAGGTTTTAGTGGTGGCCCATGCAGGTCCCCTTTTTGCATCTGCGAAATATCGGAACAACAATAATGATAACAACATCCATTTAAATATTCGGAACATTCAAGTCATGAATTGAGTCTAATCAGAAGGTTTTCTTTGTCTTAGATGGTAGGAAGACTTAGATAGACGTCCATGTTTGATAGTCAGGCACTTTTGTTGAGACTTAGTTGTACTCGTCTTAGGTTACCTTAATAATCTCCCACCCAGCCCTGACTATATTAGATCAATAGAGCTTTTCCCCTAGTCGTTCGTTGAGTCCCTAAATTTCGGGCCAACAAAACGAAATTTTAATACTCTTAAGATCCATCCCTGGGACCTCTATTACAATCTAGTTCATTAGAAAGTCTTAGTGCTAAGTTCTCCTGATCTTTAGCCGACCTAGTAATTAGGCCCCTAATTTTTATTATTATTCCAGTCCTAAGTTTTCAATCCTTAGTCAACCAAATCAGTATATCCTTGATTTTTAATCTCCCTTCATTTTACGTTCCACTTTTTGACCTTAGGAATCTATCGTAGCCTTTTTACAAGTCATTCCTACCCGTACTCACATTTGATCATTCGATTCTAATCCTTGCTCTCGATCCACGTGATCTTCCTGACAGCCATCGTTATCCTTTGAATCATTCCCATTACTATACTGATTTTACTATCGATACATCTTTTATGGAAACTTCTCGCCCTGTTTAACTTCTTAAAAAAAATCTTTTACATAGGCCTCATATTTTTCAACTGGTTTAAAATTATTCCTCGATTTCAAGTTTCCTTTGCTGAAAATTTTTAGTCCCTATATTATAATGATTTCTAATCTATACCATCCATACCCAAATATTTTACTTTTTACATTTATCTTTAAAACCTTTTCGTTGATGGCACGCATATAATGATAAGCTTCCTTCAATGGACCATGATCCGGTCAATGTACTTGGCTAAGTTTGTTGGATCACCCTAGCTAGACTTGGGGTAAGTGATCCTGGCTTAGTCACTTCCCTGACCGTGTTCGCTCGACCGCAAGGACGTGATTCATGACTATGTATGGCATTTCCGTTTTTACTATACTATAACAAATTTCAAAACAATCAACCATATACTAATTTTAACTACTTTTTATACTTAAATAAAACTTCAACTATTTCAGTGTATTAGTTCTGTATTCATTGTATTTATACTTTTAAAATTTTTGAAAAAAAAATCTATCTCCATTTACGAAACAAACACTACATCTCTGCATCCATGACTCTTCCGTCAATTGCTGATCTACCGTTTAACTTATACCGTCTACCCACTATCTTTATATACATTATTGGGACATTGGCACATATTATCATTCTCCCATTGAATTATTCATAACTATCTCTATGCCATCTGATCAAGCAAACTCTTGTCACGACTACCGATTTGATACCACTGTTCCATAAACTAAGTCGAGACTACTCGAACGTGATAGAACGGTATATAATAAGCAGTCTTAAATTGCTACTGGATCAGTGTCTAGAAAGGAATGGGAAGGGGGTTGGTCAACTAAAGGACTTGTCCTGCGGTCATAGAAGTGACCTGTGTCTTTAAGCCTTGACTGCCTGGCTGGTTTGGGAGTTAAACTAGACTTCTTATTATTAGCCCAGTCTACACTATTAGATAGTCAAGCGACGTTTGTTTTCCTAATGCTCTCTTACTTGTCCTTTTCAGTATTACCGCGACTACCTGGTTGACCTACTATTGTCATCACATTGCCTGTTGGTTAAAACATTGTTGCTATCATATACCATGCCACCGTCGTTACTTTTGCACTTGCACAATCACCCCTACTTTATACATTACACGCATTATACTTACCACACTTGAACATCCACCAGTATTTTACCTTCCGCTCGTATATGCATGTCTGTTCTTATTTCTTACACTTGTAAGATCATCTTTCTGATCAAGCTAACTCCATATCATTGTCTCACCTGAACCCATTCATCGTAATCTTGATTCGTTACATCAAACAAGTCTGTATCCTACACTATCTCTTGGTTACCACCTTAGTACGTCCATTTACTTATTACCTCGTTAGCGAGATTAGTTTTAAATTTGCGTTATAACCCTTTTTAAAATATTATTACTATCATCAGCAATATTGAATTTTTGATGTTAGACATGATTATTGCTATTAGGGGATTATAATTATGGATAGGTGTAGTTGAGATGATGAAAGGTGTAGTTGTATTAGTTGATATGAACACCAAGAACTTAAGATAATCCATTTACAAGAAGAGAGATAGAATGAGGTGTTCAAAAGTTACATTTGGATATACCCGTTCATAATGGCTTCAATAGGACTCCATATTATGAGTGGTGCACAAGAAGGCGAATACATTACGAATTTGGAATTCATTTAATAGCAGCTCAGAGTAGCCTTGTAGATATTACATAATTTATGATGACAATAATAGAATATTTAGCATGACTTCATCGTACGGATAGCAAGATGGAGACGTCGGAAATGATATGATATGTGGATGCAAAGGGATAGTTGCGTATATTGATCTAAGTTGCTTGGGATAAGATCCAACGAGAAATGATGAGATGTAATTTTTTTTTAAAAAAAATATTTTTTTATTAGGTGTTTAAACTTATGCGATGAAGAATGAGTTGGAAGCTTGATAAATGTTGATGATAGGTGGTGAGGTATACTAGGCGCATTTATACTGTCGTTATACCAATTGCTTGATATAAGAATCAGGTTGGAATTAGATGGTGTCACAATTAGAGTACTACAAGTTAGGCTATACAATGAACAAGGGATGATACATTACGAAAAAGACAACTTTTGAGAACGTACATTTTTGAGAACTTAGTTATAAGGGATATCGTACGTTAAAGACCCTGAAAAGATGTTACTATCTTAATAGCGATAATGATTGAACGGGAAATTTGTAAGAAGTATTGGTTGAGGATAGTTGGTATTTTCCCTTTCGAAGTTGCCTCGTTTAGAGTATTAATTGTTTGAACAAAAAAAAATTATGAGATAGAAATCAAAACAGCGAAGAGAGGTATTGGACCTGTATTTCAGGATGTGCTTATAGTTGTAACGTTATTCAGTGACGAGACGAGAAGTGATGATTTATTGGAGGTTATGAGTTTAACAACCAGTGTATCAGGGTTACAGTTGTGAGTATATATATATATTTGTATTCTATAATTTTCTTTTCGTCGTCTCTGCACATCTTGGGTAGCCGTCCCCAGCCTTTTCACCTGCCCACTAACGGTTAAGGCCATCGATGATGCTTAGTCATCCGAGCCTCTTGTTGAAACTCAGTCTTAACCACATCACTTGTGACTTTTCCTAACCAATTTCATTTCCTTGTCTCGAAATATTTTAGGTCATAATTTACCTCGTAGAAATACAAGAGCGCTATCCATACTTGTTTCCTGCTCAGTAGTTGACAAGAATTCCGAGGACGGAATTTTCTTAAGGTGGGTAGATGTAACGGCCAGTATTTTTATAGACATATTTTTAAGATCGTGCGTATCAGTACTTTACTTCTATCGTCCGGATAATCTTTTCGTCTGTGCGTTATCTGCTATAAGTCGACGCGAGTGCGTCCCTGTTCTCGTTTTTACCGTGTCAAATATTAATTTACTATCAAGTTTAACAAATCTCCTTAACTTAATTATCTTATTAATTAAGACTTGCTAATCACTTTAATTTAATTACCTTGCGAATTACAATTTACTAATCGTTTCAGATTTTCACTAATTACTTTAATTAGTTTATTAATTACTTCTTGATACTTTAATGGTTACTATTAAAGCTTACTTAATTACGTTATTACCTTAACCCCTACCTAAACGACAACACACACGTTGATTGAATCAGATTCATTTCCCCCTCACAAGTAGTCTAACATGGCATTCAGTTCGTTGAAGCAAAACAATACTCTCCTTCCTCATTAGTCTAAAGTAAGAGACACCTACCCCAATCTAATTAATATGAGGTTTGACAAATGGGAAAAGTGTGTCTCCATGCTCATCTTCTTAAGCCAGACATTTCCCCTGCAAAAACAAAAACGACAAACCCATTCACCCAAATCCAATTTCAGCCATCGATCAAACCATCAGCAAATCACCCAAACCAAATCATCCAACCAGATCACCCAAAATTCAATCCCCAAAAACTGACATTCAAAACAGACAGAGGAAAACTTCAGATCCGAAGTTGGAAACAAAATCAGAAATACAAAATCAGCAAACTCTATTTTCAAATCCTGATCTTCCTCTCCTCTACCAACAAAACCAAAATCAGTTCCCTAACTTCTCTACACAAATCTGCCCTAATTTCACCAAATCTGTTCATCAATCCACAATCACAATCAAACCCCAAATCCATCATCATCCTAACACAAATCTCTCAAACAAATCAGCCCTACAACACATTCAATCAATCCCAAACTAATTTATTTTTGAAAACAGAAAATCAAGAGGAGAAATCAAACCCAACAAACAATCTGAAATTTATACTTCAGATTCAATTCAAAACAAGAAACCCTACAAACCCTCCATCTCCATCTTCCTCTTCTTCCTCTTCCTCTCTCTTAGGCCGGCCACCCACCAGCACTCGCCGTCGCTGGAGCAAGCCGCCGTCGCCTGGCCGCGCCCTGTGACCTGCGCCGCCGCCGGAAGCCCGTGCGCCGCCGTGAGAAGCCCTAGCCGCCGTCGCGCGTGCCACCAGTCCGCCGCCGCCTGGCTGCCGGATCCGCCCGTCGCCGCTCAGAGATCCGCCATCCGACCGTCCCCTCCTCCCCCGTGCCCGCGCACGTAAGACCCCCTCTCCTCTTTTGCGTGACCTTGCAGCTTTGAAAAAAAAGGATAATAAAGAAGCCTTGAGTGAATAGGAATTTTATTGAATTAAGAATGATAATAATGCAGGGACAGGGGAGTAGATGAGGGGCCTGGGAATTATAATGAAGGTATAATAAAGTAGAGTAAGAGATATTATTACATATTGGTTGTTACCTCTAAGTTACTGTTAGTAAGTTATAACCAAGTATCTTGTACTCATAGTCAAACCTAGTAGGTGAAATATTAATACCATGTTTAACCATGTGATTAGCCTAGTTAATTAATTATTTGTTAATATTACTTCAATAGTTAGTGTTAATTAATTTTTAAAAATGATTTTAGCATGTTAACAAAATTGGAAATGATGTTAGGGTAATAAAATTAGAATAAAATTAGGTGAACCCAATTCGGGCGTTATTTTAATATTGCACGTATTTCGCAATAGATCTAATTCGGTGTTCTGTTTAACCAAAACAGAGAACCGGACATACCGACACGTAGTACCCATCCAGACGAACACACGACAACCAATACCACCGGAAACAGGCAAGTGATACTTGCCAGTAATTATTTAGGCCACGTTTTTAGGCCAATTTGTTTGTTAGCGTAAAAGAGACTAGACAGTGAAATGATAGCTGTCTAGACGCCCCTATTTGATCTAGTTTGACAACGAAACTAGATCCGACACTTTACCTGCTTTCATTCATGCTGCCATGCCATGTTTAAATTTAAATTAACGGTACGCAATTTATCTGCTCATTGCCATGTCATGTCATGCATCATATGTTCTTCATGATTGAGTAGCACACGCTACAAATGTTATTGCTATTGAGGCTAGGTGCACCCCTACGCCAAATGAAAAACACTTCCTGGCTCGTGATCCAGAAGATGGGCGCCAGTCCATATACACGTGGAGGGGTAGGGTTAAGCGACCACTCAGCGTAGAAGTGTGCCCGTACAGCCACTTCAGCTGTAAGGCGTAAACTCTGTGCACAATGTGAAAAGTTAATTATTCGTGAAAATCGTGAAATAGTGTTTTCGTAGTTTCTGCTACGACGTGCATGCATCATGTCATTTAAACCGTTGCATTCTTTAAATGTCACTTCATGTTGTTTAGAACTGCTAGTCGTTTTTCTATATTTGTATCCTTGCACAAAAGTTCTCCGCTTTCCTTGGGAGACTTTTGCTGACATGTGCCCTTTTCTCTTTGGGTGTCACATGTCAGACTTTGAGACAGAGCAGGTAGCAGAGGACGAGCAGTTCGTTGACGCTGAGTTTGAGGTCCCTGCTGAGACCGAGTTCGAGGATACTGGTGACCAGTCCTAGACTCGTTTGGAGTCTCCCCTTAGTTATTATCTTTCCTTAGTTGTTGTTAGGTGTCGGTGCGTAGCACCTATCTCTCGTTGTTTTGTTTGGCCATGCTTTAGGCCTATTGTTCAGACTTGTACTTTTGTGACTATTCTGTGATGTTGTAATAATTATTGGATGTTGTTGGTGGATGTTCTTTAATCTGCTTTATTATTATTGTTGTTTCGTCCAATGCAAGGACCTGCTACTTTTTCGAAATTTTTACAGACGCTTATCAGACTACAGCTTCTCAGCTCCACGTCTGAGCGGACCTCCTCACGTCTCGCCTTCCATATTAGGGAAGCGGGGCGTGACAGCCTGTGCGTGAGTTAGGCGTTGCACGGGGGAGTGGGCTGCGGCTGATGTTGCGAGGAAGAAGAAAAGAGGATAAGGGGCTCGGGTTTTGGGATCTCGGGGAGAAAGAGGAAAGAGCAGGCCGTGAGTTGTTCAGGGCGTGAAGAGGAGGAGGCTGCATGAGGGTTTGATGCCGTGAGCTGTGGGGGTGCAGTGGCCGTGGAGATGGAGGTGGGGTGGCCTCTGCGTGTGAGGATGGAGTTTGGTTGCGGGTTGGTTGCGTGAAGAAGGGACCTTGGGTTGTTGGGAGCTGTGAGGTATAGGGCGGCTGGCTCTTGGGTAAAACCCTAGGGTTAGAGAAAAATAGGGTTCTATAATATAGAATGAAGTATGCTGCGACTGAGAGTGATATAGGGTTGTTGTAGATTTCCTTAGGGTTTTATAGATATAGGAAAAGGCTATTGTACAATCTTAGCCTAGGGTTTTGAGAATATCAAAAGAAGTAGGCTGCCGAATGAGTTAGGCCTTGGGTTTTAAAAAATATGAAGTGGGCTTAGGTTGCTGGTAGGGTTAGTGAGGAGAAGAAAGGAAAAACCCTAGGTTATCGTATATAGGAGTAGGTTGCAGTTTCCTTTATAGGAAAACAATGCAGGATTTTAAGAGCAATGGGTTGGGTTATAGGATGCTACACGTGATGGTTCTATTAGCTGCTAGGTTTTTTTCTTGTTCTTTTGTTTTGTTTTTTTTAAAGGCCCATGCGTGAGCCTGTGTATAGGGGACTGCGGCCTTAGAGGGTGTTCCAAAAATTTAGACCTAGGCCTAAATCAAAATGAGGAGTAGAGGTGCTTGGGGGGTGCGGCTGTGAAAGGCCTCTAGGGTTTCTTATATGAAAATATATTAAAAGTAGGCTAGGGTTTGATTTTAGATATATGCCTAGGTTAAATATTACAGAGGGAGTTGATATGGGCTGTTGGGGGTTTTTATAAATAATGCTTAAGAGGTTTAACCATGCACAGACCTCTCAAACTCCAAACTTTGTATAAAAATAATAATACTACCACGTAATTTTAGTAATGATATTAATAACAATAATAATAATAATAAACAACAAGAATATTAATAAATAATAAGAAATAAACTTTGTATCATAAGACTATAATAGAAATAATCAACATGGATAGGTTGGCACGTGCACCGAGGCAGATACGCTGACACGGTCACGGGTGAAAAATAAATCAGTAGAGGAAATACAGATAATATCATCCAAAGACTGGTCGTTACAGGAACACTGATATTTTGCACCATTTTGACCTCTGCATGCATCACCTGCATTACCATATCATTTCCTTTTCTTTTATTTTCATCATGCATGCATCCTCACCCACCCCACCCGTTTCACGTCTCTCGGTGTGCCACACTTCGCACATTGAGGACACTGTGCACTTTAGCTTGGGGGAGTGAGTTCTCACGCTTTTGCTTTTTGTCACCCTTTTATTTTTGCTTTTCTCACATTTTCCGCTTTTGCACTCATTTTCACCCACTTTTTCGTTTTTTATCATGCATCACGTTTTCTTACCTTTTTGAGTGTGCTGCATTTCGTAGTAGTTTCTATTTTCTTTTATTCTTATTTCTTTCATCTTTCTCTAGAGATGACTTTTCTGTGATGATGATGACGTGGTGATTAGCTTATCTTTGTTTGCATGCTATTTTGTCATGCCGTAGTTTTTATTTCAGATATCATATGTTGTGTCTTGCTATGCATTTGAGATAGTAACCCACCTTTCCTGTATGAATATGGATGAAATTCTGTTATTAGCTGAAGTCTGATAATTCATATGTATGCTCTTCGTAGAAAACAAACCAAGCTTCACGCATTGATTGCTTATATCTGGAGTACTGCTTTCCTTTCTTATATTACTTTTTATTGCATGAAAATTGTATGCCTCACTTTCAGGTTGAATGAATGTATGTTAGGTTGATATAACTGGACTAGATTACTTTCCGAGATTAAACTGAGTAGATTACATTACTCTGCTGAAAGTTGTTGTGTACGTCTTATAGAGTGAACCGAGTGTTACATTTATTTCTTTCTCCACATATCTTGAGCATTAATTCTCTACTTATATTCATTGGTGATCTCCCTTTAGCGGATCATATATTGGCAATTCCCCCGCTTTATAAAGTCCATGCTCCACTACCCCCAAAATCAAAAAGAAAAAAAATACATGTATATCTTTCTATATTTTGATTGGGATCACAGTTGTATATATGAATCTAAAAAAAATGAGAAAAAGAAAAGAAAAGAAAAAAGAAGTTTATACATGATCCCATCTCATACTCTTTCTCTCTTTCTTCCCTCTTTTGTTTTTATTCTATCATGGAGCTTCAAAAATGGGGAATATATTTATTGATTTATCTTATGCCACCACGCTTATAGATAAGCTTGGGGGAGAGAAACCAATGATGTGTGAGAGAGTGACTACCTGACAGTGCATGACAACCTAAGCTAGGTAATTTTCTATACTTGGTGAGATCACTAAAAGTTTTACGAAATCCAGGAACTGACACTTAACATACATTTCATGAAAACCATACTTTTCTATTCTTACTGCTCCATATTGTGTGATATCTCTTATACTCCAGGTAGAAAGCATTCAATTGAAAAGTGTGGGATCTATGATTATGTATACCGCTTTAGATGCTTCAGACGATATTAGTTCTAGAATGACTCCATATTTCATACTATTTTGATATTCTTGGGTTTTCTATTTTGAATGCATCCATATACTATGATATCGAGATAAAAATCTTTGTCGTGAGTTTTACATTCGCAGTGTGCTACATGAGTAAGCAAAACCCACGTCCTGAGAAAAATGATCTAGCATCTCCTTCTTCGCTTTCTATTCTATTTTTCATTTTTCTTTCTTTTTATTACTTTTCCCATCGGGTTCGCCTTTTACTTATCTTCCTCGAGGACGAGTAAGAGGTAAGCTTGGGGGATTTTGATCACTCCATATTTTACACCTTTTTTCTGCATGTTTGCATGCCGTTTTGATCGCCCATATCGCGTTTTTACGATTATTCGACAATATTGCGATGCTTTTCACTATTTCTTGTTTTTGTCGTATTTCAGGAAATATGGAGCGATTTGGAGCGATTTTGAGATCAAGGGGTTTGCAAGTGCTAAGGAGTGTCACCCACAGCTCGTTTGAGGGCCATTCAGCGATGGAGGATGAGTGGAAGAAGAAGGAACTTCATAAGAGCGACGAGGATGAGAAACGGAGAAGATTGGGCATTTATAGCATGCCACTCGGCCGAGTGGAGCACTCACTCGGCCGAGTAAGAAAGCCCACTCGGCCGACCAAAGCGGACACACACAAGAGAGAATCAGCGTGTACTCGGCCGAGTGACGACAGCCCACTCGGCAGAGTAGGAATGTTCACTCGCCCGAGTGGCACGGGAAATTCGTCCAGAGAGAGACCAGAGTTAGTGGAATCTGTCAGACATTCTGAGAGGTCCCACTCGGCCGAGCATGAAATGCCACTCGGCCGAGTGAATAAAGCCCCTCGGCCGAGTCACCTCCGAAGGCAGACCCTGAGACCCCCCTGACTTACTGTTTTCTTACAGGGTTTGTCACTCGGCCGAGTGATAATGCCACTTGGCCGAGTGAACCGCTCCGCCTGCTGCTAGGGTTGCGATTTCTGGGCTGCGCAGGGGCAGTTTGGTCACGATTTTTTGGGTGATTTTAGAGGGTATTTAAACCCAGTTTTTGCCCTAGTTTGGAGAGATTTTGAGCACATTAATTTTTAGACTTTCTTTTAGGTTTTTAGACGGCTACTCTTTGTAAATTCTCAGCTGGAAATCATTGGCATCTACATTGGTTTGTCTATTCCTATCAAAAACTCAATTTTTATGAACTATTTCTCTTTTGCAATGAATTGTGCCGATATTATTATTGATTTTTCTGAGATTTGCATGATGAATAGTGAGTAGTGCCGTCGTCTTAGGGCTAGAGATGAACCCTATGGACCCAATTTCTAAATTGTGATGAATTTGTGGAATTGTTGCTAGAATTGATTAGGGTTAGGTTGTAATTGATTAATTACGGATAGCTAGGAATTCATATCGATTGTGATTTGCAAGAGATTGGGTCCCAATTGATAGGAATGCCTAGAAATTCGATTTAGATTGACGATTGGATCTCTCTAGACTTGGTTTGCAAGAGATTGGACCAATGCTAGGGTTTTTAATTATGAATCTATACCAATATTCGTTTGCAAGAGATTGGACGGATAGGAACTATCACAACATAGGTCGTAGCTCGAGTTTACACGAGAGTGTGCTCGAGATACGATTAAACAATGATGTCGTTCTTCATGCTAGCGGCTTAGGCTAGGGTTTGCATGAGAGTGGGCCCCATCCTAGGTTTGCTATAGACCGGTAATAGCACGAGAGCGTGAGCTTGGTTCTACATTTAGTTGCGACTAGTTCACCTACATTCAAGTTTAGCAATAATGAAACCTATGAATAACAATGATGAGAGACGGTCCGTAGTGGGGATTCCCTATCCCTAGACGTTTTATTAAATTGATATTTTTCTTGATATTTGAACGATTGTGACTGTTTTACCCCAAACTATTCTCGATTCTCTTGATAGCTAGGTGATCAGAAGGAGACACGGTCATTTGTCCTCCCTGAGTTTGATACCCGCTCGTCGCTACACCGTGCGCTTGCGGTAAAACTACAAGTCGTTTTTCGGGTGTACACTCGGACGCGATCAATAGCCTCAGCTTGATAGCATCTTCGCTAACTTCCTTAGCATGGAAAGTGTCGCACTTCGCCAAGAATGTATCAATATGGTGAGTCGGGTTTTTGTGAGGATGCCCATGGAACGGGTCCTGCTGCATGAGATTTATTAACCCGGTCTTTAGCTCAAAACTACCTGCCACCAGCTGCGGTCTCAAGATGGAAGAAGCTCCAGTAAAGTTTGGCTTAGTATAGTCCAGGATGGACCCCTTTCATGGAGGAGAAGTATTTCCCTCTGCCATTATATCTATAGGAGTCTGACTCCTTTTATCAGCTCTGATCCTTCTTGCTGTTTTTTCAATCTCGGGGTCAAATAATAATTCCTTGTCAAGACTCCCAAGGCGAGTGTTCATGCACAACAAGAACTCAGAGAAATACCGTCAGTAGCAAAGTAATAAAAGAATAAAAAGTATGGAAAGATAAGAGATGATAAGATTTGCTAACAGATCCTTCAATAGAAGAATAATCCAAGTAACACTGTTACCTTCCCCGACAACGGTGCCAAAAACTTGATCGCCCGTGAACTAATACCTAGAATTCACCTAGCAATGGCACGAACACCAAGTGCTAAATGTATCCCAAATGCGAATCCCCGACACTTTACGCAAGCGTACGGTGTCAAGTAATAGTATAAAAGATATCGATCCTACAGTGACGGTATGAATGTTATTGTCTTGGGTTATTTTTAAATCTTAGAATATAGGTAGCAGTCTGTTTTGAAAGATTGGTTGTTTAGGATTGTGAACAATTAATAAAGACTAGGGCTTTAGGACTCACCACTAGGATCGTCGGACATCGATGCATGGTTAGGACTTTTACGTTGCATTGGTTTTATAGGGATTGTCGCATCCAAGATGTGGAATTCATGGTTCTAAGCACCATGAATCTAACGTTTCGCATTAAACCGTAGGCGCACATGACACGTGCATTAAGAATCGACAATATTCACGCCACTCTCGTGGACGGAATGATCTCGGCTCACGTCACTCTCGTGGGTTGGAGCTTCGATGTATTTTGGTGGCTCTCATTGACGCAATGGCGGTAGCTGTCAATTAGTAATATAGTTCATCGGTGGATCCCATCAAGACCCGAGCCGGGCATGGCCACGAGTCCCAATTGAATCCACTAACTCCCTAATTAAGCCTATAGGATACTCCTTAAGCCAATCGATTCCACCGACCGTGGGCACGATCTTAGTACGAGTTCTCGTACAAACTTTGCAAGATCAACCAAAATACTTCCCTTTTATTCCAACGCAACCTAAAAAATCCTAAATTTGCATCTCAATCCTAAAATCCATGGGCTAATCCATTAGCCCTAGATGGAACTACTCACGCATCATAGAAATAACAACAAAATATTCAATAGATGCAATAGAATTCATCACGGCAATGGAAAACATCAAAAAGCAATAGAAAGTGTAGAGAATCATTACCAACGCGTCGAGAAGCAATATCAATCCAAAGAGAATTAAGAAGACAAGATTCCTTGCACGAAACAATTGTAAAAATCCAAGCTTTGCTTCATACAAAATAGCGACGTCACAAATTCTCAAAACCCTAATTAAAACTAAACTAAGAGTTTCTCTAAAGTTCCTCTCTAAAATAAAGCTTAAAACGTCCTTAAATACATAGGGGAAGATCCCAAAAAATCTCAGAAAATCTGGGCACTTGGGCCCATAAACTAGGCTGGTCGTGTCGGCTACTCGACCGAGTAGAGGACATGCTCGGTCGAGTCAGCTACTGGCTCCCCTTGCTGCTGCTTCTACGTCTGGCGGATATGGGCTACTTGGTCGAGTTGTGATGCCTTGGAGAGAAGCTCGAAATCTTCATCTGATGGGATCGACTCGGGTCGAGTCGGGTGTCTGCTCGGTCGAGTAGGTCAGAGCCGTTTCCTGTGTGATTTCAGCGTGTCAGCTCTGTCGAGTAGCTGATGCTACTCGGTCGAGTCACCTGGGAAACTGATCTCAACTTTGTCATTTTCTCGTTCTCTTCTCCTCCTCTCATCCAATCTTCTTCCATTCCTCGGCAAACTCCCAAGGAGCCTTGCCAATGACGTCTCTGATGTGCCGGATGTGTCCATGTCCTAAAATAGCTCCAATTTTCTCCAAAACTCCTGAAAATCCAAAAAGCTATACAAAACTCGAATATGGCATTAGAAGGTGATAATATATGAAAATATGGAGTTTGGCGGCGGAAATGACATGAAATGATGCAGTAAAAACATGTAAAATATGGACACATCACGAGTCCAGCTCAGCGTCTATTGCATGATTCCACTTTGGTCAATCATTTCTACGTTTGCATTCAGCAACGGAATGTGGATCATGATCATCGTCGCTTCCGGTGACGTGAATAGCAATATGACATGCAAAGTCATCGTCGACGACTGTACTCTTTCTGTCCAACACCTCCCCTGTGCATACATAATTTAATGATATTTCAGTTTCTCCCAGCAGTTCCTCTACAGTGGATTCCGGGAGGGGTGAGGGTATGGACATGAGCTCATTTCTCTGTGAGGGTATCGTCCCAAGGTCTCCAGTTTTCTTTCTTTTTCTTGGATTTTTATCCTAAGAGCCTGGTGGTCTGCCACCTTTCTGTTGAGGAGTAGCCACTTCTACTGCTGGTGGATTGCATCTATTCTCGGGGATGTCAATCCTAGCTAGAGTACTTGCAGCAGAGATGTGTGATCTGACAATCTCATGGTTGTCAATGAATGAGTCCGTTAATTGGTGAATAGTGTTCTGTATGTGGAGGATCTTCAAGATCTCATCTTCACATTGTTTTGTTATCGGATCATAATGGGTCAAACTTTTTGTATCACATGTTATAATTTGCTTCGCACCAGATTTTTCAGTATCTGGGCCCATTTTGGGGAAACTTGTCTCATCAAAATCACAATCTTCAAGACGTGCCTTAAATGCGTCCCCCATTTGGGTTTCTAGGTATCTTATAATAGATGGTGAGTCAAACCCTACATAGATACATAGGCGACATTGAGAACCCATTTTTGTCCTCGGTGGTGGTGTAATGGGGATGAAAAATGTGCAACCGAAGATTCTCAAATGAGAAATGTTCGATGGAATTCCATATGCAAGTTGCATTGGAGAGAGACTCTGACCTCCAGAGGGTCTTATTTTTATTAACGATGCAGTATGCAAAATTGCATGTCCCCATGCATCCACTGGCAACTGGTATTTCATTAACAATGGACGTGCAATCCATTGGAGTCTTTTTATCAGTGACTCTATCAACCCATTTTGGGTATGAACATGCGACACTGAATGTTCAATTTCTATTCCCGTTGACTGGCAGTACTCTTGAAATGACTGGGAGTTAAATTCCACAGCATTATCCAGACGTATTTTCTTTATTTGGTTGTCTAGAAAATGCACTTATTATTTGTGCCAATAGACTTGAAAAAGCTAAGTTGCGGGTCGATAGTAGACACACATACGAATATTTCGAGGATGCATCAATCAGTACCATAACGTACCGAAATGGCCCACTAGGGAGTTGGATAGGTCTGTATATGTCTCCTTGTATTATTTTGAGGAAGCGTGGAGATTCAATATCCACTTTTAGTGGTGATGGCCTTGTTATTAATTTCCCCTTGAAGCAGGGGATGCAAGGGAATTCTCCCTTCTGAAGAATCTTCTGGTTCTTCAAGCCATGCACATGTGATTGAGATAAGATGCGGTACATCATTACTGATCCAGGGTGGCCAAGTCTATCATGCCAAAGTAAAAACTTGGATGATGGCGGGCACTTCAGGTGTTCCATCAAATTAGCTTCCTCTCTCCGAATCTTTGTATGGTAGAGGCCTGATGAAAGGCTCTCAAAATGTTCAAGTATGGATTTTACTCATTTTTCTTGAGATGTTACATACAGTAATTCTTTTTCATTTCATTTGCTGTTTCCAAATGGAATCCATTTAAACGGATATTGTAACGACTGGTTTTCATGTACTTGGATTAACTATATTATCTATATTATATATATATGTTTTGGTGGATTTTTTCCTCATGTGTGGTTTTCGTCTCCGTAGCTTTCGTTTTCGATCGTTTCGTCGTGTTTTCTAGTTTCTTCCTTAGATCGCTGAGTTTTGGAGTAAGTCACTCGTGACGAGCTTCATATCGCTCATATTTTAGAGTTGGAGTGATCCTAGAAGCCGTTGGAATCTTCCTAGAACTTCGCACTTCAATTCGGCACTTTTAGTGCACTTTAGTTGGTTCAAGAAGGGGGACCAACCGACTAGATTGAAATCTAGTCAGTCAGGAACTCTACTGGAACCGACTAGTTCATTGAATCAAATGTACATGAGTTACTGTTTACTTTTAGTCGGTCTAAGAACAACCACCGACCGACTAGATGTGAAACTAGTCGGTCAGAACTTGCTCTCAGACCGACTAGTTCCTTCAATCAATTTTACCTGAGTTACTGTTTATCGTTAGTCGGTCCAAGAACAACCACCGACCGACTAGGTTGCAAACTAGTCCGTCAGACATTGTTCTTTAACCGACTAATTCCTTGACCATTTCGACAACCTGAGTTACTCTCTGGTTTTAGTAGGTCACAGTTGGTCGACCGACCGACTAGTTGTTAAACTAGTCGGTCAACAACCCTTCTTTGACCGACTAACTGCTGTCGTAAACCTAGGGTTTGCCCAGCTACCGGCTATGCCTATTTAAACCCCCCAAACGTTTTTCTTTCTTCTTTCATTTCTCCTGATCCTCCTTCTTCCCCAAATCATCATCCATCTAACCCTAGCCTTCCTCCTTCATCCCCGGAGCTCCCCTCACCTACATTAGGGCCGGCCATCACCTCTAGGTCGTCGGAAAACCCCCAAAACCCCCAAAATCTCATTTCTCCAGATTCTCTCCCCATTTCCAGATCTAAACCGTGGATCCCCGGATCGTTTCTTCCGTCGCCGTGCTTGCTCGGCATCGATTTTCCGCTAACGATTCGGTAATAACTCGATCCTATAATATTCTCATAACCCATTTGTGTTTTTTGTAAAACCCTAATAAAACTAGGTTGGATGTTGTTCTAACATTGATTTGCCATGGCAGCGATCTCATCCCCGTAGCTAACATTTTGTGACGTACCTCGTTGATCGTCATCCTCGGTGCTAGGCAAGTGAAACTTGCAACTTAGGGTTTTGGGCCATGTCTTAGGCCATTTGCTTGTTGTAGGCGTAAAAGAGACTAGGCGACGAAATGATACTCGCCTAGGCGCAATTTCAGGAACTAGCTTGACAACGAAGTTATATCCGTCATTTATCATGTTGCATAAGTGCTACCATGTCACGTTTAATTATAATTAACGGTACACGAATTAATTATCATCCATGCTATCCATGTTGAATGTCGCATTCGTAGCATACGCTACAATACTTGTGTTTCCTGGCTCGTGTTCCAGAAGCGGGCCACGTGTGTTGGTTGATAGCCAATGCCCGATCTACTTGTTTTCGGCTAGGCACCTGCGTTGCAGGCATAACCCTACGCCATACGTGTTAAATACACTTCCTGGCTCGTGATCCAGAAGCGAGCATTCCGTGTTCGGGGTAATGCCCTGGCTCGATACACGTGGAGGGGTAGGGATAAGCGATCACCTGAGCTTACGAGTTGGCCCGATCAGCCACTCTAGCCAGCAGACGAAATCTCTATGCACAACTTGTTTACTTGACGTGTTTACTTGACGTGATCACTTGACGTGAACCACTTGACTTGTACTTGTCCGTGTTTTACTTGTAAAACTTGTTATCCACGACATACTTGCTACTTGCTACTTGTACTTCCCTTTACTTGCCACTTCCATACCATACTTGACATGTTATGCATCATACTATAACTGCTAGGTTGTTAGTGTACTTTCCTTTCAGTTTCCTTGCCCAAGTCTTTTAGACTTGCTGACATGTGCCCCCTTTACTCTTTTGGGTGACACATGTTAGATCCCGAGCCTGAGAGTGCTGCGGAGGACGTGGTGTTTGCTGACGCTGAGTCAGAGCCTGCGTTCGTTGAGGAGTACGAGGACACGGGCGATCAGTCGTAGAGGCTGCTTGTGTTCTTCGTGTTAGACTGTTTTTGTTGTCGGTGCGTGGCAACAATACTCTGTTTATGTTTGTCCTTGTTGGCCTTGTTCTGGGCCTTTAGACTCTTTATTTTAGCCTGGTGGCTTTTCTGGATGTTGAACTTAATTCTAATGTTGGACAATGCTGAGATTTGGAATCTTATTTCTATTTCTCCTTGTGTTATTATCTTATTCTGTTCGTGGTTACAGGGACCTGCACTTGTTTTACTGACGCTTATCGGGCGTGTAGCTTCACAACTCCACACCCGTGCGGACCTTCTCACGTCTCGCCTCCATTTTAGGGAAGCGGGGCGTGACAGATATCCTTGAAACTTAGTAAGTTTCGATTGGAATTCGGAGAGAATAGTGCATCCTTTATTTTTATTTCTGTTCCATTTGGGAGCAGTAAAGTTGCATTCCCAGAACCTTCAATAATATTCGATGGCCCTGAAATTGTATTTGCATGGCTTTTATATGGTATAATGCTATGAAAATAGCATTTATACCGAAGGATCGTATGTGTTGAAGCACTGTCTACTAAGCAGTCATGAGAGCGATCCATCTATAAAAGATGAATAAAACATTTGCATTTTAGGAACAAATCAAATTTTCATTCAAAACAAATACTTAATTCAAATTGCTCTCATAACATAAATTGTTCTCAAAACAAATTGCAATGATAAAAATAGTGGCTAATCAAGCATGTCGTCTCTTTCGAAGTCGTCAGCTGTAAACTTTAATGGAGCATTTGTAGTCACCAGGTTTGTTTCAAGTTTATTTTTCTTGTTCTCTTTATATAGATCCTGGAGATGCTGCGAAGTTCGGCACACTCTGGACCAGTGGCCTTTCATGCCACAGCTATGGCACTGGTCATTCCATTCCCTCTTGGGTGGGGGTGCATCATTTCTCTTGTTGTCATTTCTATGCCAGGTGAACTTCCGCCTCCCTTCATTTCTTTGCTGTTGGACTTGGCCTCTGGCCCTTTTGTTTTGTCCCCCTTTCTGTGGTATTTCTTTTCTTTTGTTGCCTCTCTTCTTTTTAGAAAAAGAAGCTGTATTGTGAGCTTCTGGGAGGGAGGCAGTGCCAGGGGGCGCATGTCGTGAGTGGCGAGGAGAAGCTCTTTGTTTTGTTTAGCCATGAGTAAACATGACATCAGCTCAGAATACTTGGTGAATTTGCGTTCACGGTATTGCTGTATTAGTATCGCATCCTTTTTGTGGAAGGACGTGTACGTCTTTTTCAGGATGCGATCTTCTGAGAATTTCTCACCACACAACTTCAGGCGTGAGGTGATGCTAAAGAGAGTTGAGTTGTACTTGGCTATGGACTTAAAGTCCGGCAGTCTCAGGTTCTCCCACTCATATCATGCCCTTGGTAGTACACCATCTTTCTGATGTTTATATCTATCCTCAAGGGCAGTCCACAGCTCAAGTGGATCTTTGACCGTAAGGTATTCAGCCTTTAGGGTCATGTCCACATGGCGACGAATATAGATAATGGCTTGCGCCTTTTTATATTGTTTGCTTTACCGTCTTTTGTCACAGCAGAAATAAGAGACTTAGCCCGCAGGTGAAGTTTGACATCGAGCTGCCAGCTCAGATAATTTCTCCCTGATGCATCCAGCACTTCGAAATCGACGCGTGCAATTTTTGCCATTTTATCTAGCAGAGCACAAATTTGCATGAATTAATAATAATACATTAAGCATTTTTATGCAGAGGCAATTTTTAAATGAAAAACTAATTGCGTGGATTGGCCAGTCCCACATAAATAAACTAGTCCAAAGTCCATATTACAGTCCATATTACACAAATGGAAGCGAAAAAAAGAAATTACAACTTTTGAAACCCCATTGGTCCCAATTATAAAATCTTCAGCTTCAAAAGTGGCCTCCGTCTCCATGCAAAGTAGTCATCGATCTTGAACATTACATAATTTCATCACTACAATTTCTCTCGAAAAAATAAAAATACAAGAAAAGTAAAATGTGGGACTTAAACAGCCGATCCAAAACCACAATTAGCCATCCATGCAAAAATTTGTGCTCATCAAACATTTTCATCAGACATTTTCATCACAGGCATCACAGGCATCATAGATTCACAGAAGGACAAACAATTTAAGTACTTAATAATTATTGGACCACTAGGCAACGTCATACACCGTTAGGTTAGGTGACTAACGGCAGGGCGGTCGCAAGATCTTCCTAATTATTAAGTTAATATTGCACAACAGAATATAAGTTTATCCACAGAATGAGTCATTTAACAGTGATGCAGAGCATATAAGTATGATCCTTAAAAGGCATCATAGAATGCAAAAGGTTGTGCATGATGGGATTATTCAAAAGGATTTGAAAAGAGCCCAAAATTACATGTTCTTCATGAAAAAGGAAAAAGTTTTCTTTTATATACCCCCAATTAACCCCCAAAAATCCCCAAATGTCCCCTTAATGTCCCATTTCACACACACATTTTATCATAATTTTTCTGTAATGTTTAGGCACATGAAAACCTTTTTAATCTTATTTTAGCCCCTCCCACATTTATCCCTTTCTGTTTTTAAGGTAATTCGGCCTGCGGGCTTTAGGCCCGCACACACATTTTTGCTTTTTTCGTTTGGTGTAGGCTTGCAGCCCACTATCTCTGCGAGAGAAAGAGGGGGGGCTAGGGTTTGCCGCCGCTGCCCCCTTCAGTGCCGCCTGGGGGTTGGGAATGGGAGAGGGGAGTAGCACCCCCGCTGAGGCGGCGTCGGGGAGAGGCCCCTGCAGCCGAGGTGGGGGCGTGCGATCGGGACGGCGACACCCACGCTGCGAGGCATGGGGGCCGGTCTGGATGGCGGATCCGCCTTCGGGGCAGCAGGACAACATCCCACGGTGGTTGGTGGTAAGGCCGCCGGCGGAAAAAACATGATTTTTAGACGAAAGAAATCGTCGATGTAGGCAATTAACCCTATTTCCACTCCGATCTTGCGAGATCAATGGAGAAAACAATCATGCGCATGATTAAAAATTAAATTTTTAGCGATAATACCTCTAGATCCGTCCTCCAGATCTAGTGATGGTTGACGAAGCCTATGCGTGGATGACGAAGCCCGTTTAAGGTAGACGAAGCCGCGCACGTGGATGTCCTGCATTTCCTTCGCTTTCGCAACGATCGGTATTTGTGTGGAAATTTTATTTAGAGGCTCGTGCTGATAACATATTATGAATCATCATCTGGGGAGGAGTCTCCAGCTCTTTATTTATAGCAGATGGAGGAGCGTACAAAGATATGATACAATAGATACGGCCGTATCTATAAGATAAGACGTAATCCTAATACAAATCTATCATCAATAGTACAAGGTTTTTCTGCCTCTCTCTCTCTCTCTCTCTCTCTCTCTCTCTCTCTCTCTCTATTGTGTAAATTTTACTGGGCCATAGTCTACCTCCCGTCTTTCTCTCTTTCCCATCTTTTTCATACTTTTTGCCCCTTTCCTACCCTCTCCATTCAACATAAGCCTCATCCAAATTCAAAAATGGTTTCCTTCTCACTTTCCATTTAAAAAAAATTGCAGTATCCCCTACAATCGATCCTACTCTAGTTTGCTATCTCATTTTCGAGTTATCTTCAACTTTCTTCTCTTTATTCAAAATAGGAGGAGCATTTCATTTATTTTCTTCACAAAGGATCCAGAAACATGAAAGGTGCATACGTCCCTCTGGTTTTGTGCTTATTTTTATTTTACATTGATTTACATGCCAAAGCGACAACATAATGATCGATTTTGGGATTTTATGTGTTTTTTGGGAAAAATAGAAATTTTGCCATGCAAGATCTCCAATTAACAAATAATAGCCAACATTTTCCCCAATTGTTTCCTATTTTTTACGGTAAAAAAATTTATTAGCTTAGATTGAAAATCCATCAATTGCATTTATATTAATTACTTGCTAAACTTGTCCATTTAGTGCAGATAAATTCGATTAGCCTAATAAAATTTCTAATACATTTTTATTATGTGTTGTTTAAAGTTATCATAGAGTTAGTCTTCATACATAAGCTCACCACTTGAGATTTAGAGATCAGTGTTTTTTAAATATGTATCCTGGTTCGGTCTCCCTGGCCTAATCCAGACCATAAGCTCACCGCTTGAGATTTTCACTATCCCTTTGCAAACTGTAAGAAGTTATAACCGTTGAATACCAAGTCGGTATCAAGAAATTACACCTCTCTCAAACAACCTTTAGAGATCCTCTTTACAAAGAAATTGAAGCAACAATTCTCAATAGCCTTTGAAGATGTGAGATTGTGGAAGTCTAGGATAAAGAGAGGATTTCTATTCGATAGGATTGAGAATTTGGAGAATAGAAAATCATGGCTTTTCTTTTTCTTTGGGCTCAAAGAGACTGTGGGAGGTTGAAGGGCACTTTGGTCAAAGATGAAATGTTTCTTCTGCAAAATCTTATAAACCTCTTTTATATTTCTTGTGTTGTTATGAAAGTGCCGGCTACTAAACTCGTACTTCTGTATTTATAGAAAACAATTACATAATGGGTGGATACTCTAAACACTAGTGGGCTCCACTTGGGCCTACAAAAGCCCGTTCATAACACTTCCCCTTATCCATCCATTGTTGTAAACTTGGTATATGAATGCTTTAGGATTCATAGAGCTTATCTGATCATGAGGATATGGATACTGCTGGGTCCTAAGTTAGGAAGTCTTGTCTCGTTAAAACCTTTGGCTATGAAAAACCCAGTGGGAAAAACCCATAGATAAGGGAAAAGAGTGCAAGTCTCCTAAACTTCCCCTGATTGGTGGATATCGCCAGGGGTGGATGCTTCTCGATCCAGAGTTGATGTGGTTCCTCGTTAAAACCTTTAGCTATGGAAAACCCAGTGGGAAAAACTAATAGCTAAGGGAAAAAAGTACAACACAACATTAACTCCCCCCTCTTATGTACAAGCTTCAGGCTTGTAAGTCTCTCAACTGTCTCATTCCAATCCCTATTACAAGTTTTCTAAAGGTACATCGAGGTAGTGCTTTAGTAAATAGATCTGCCAGGTTGTTGCAAGACTGGATCTACTGGATGTCGATCTGTTTGTCTTCTTGTAGTTCGTGTGTACAGAAAAGCTTGGGGAAAATGTGCTTCGTCCTGTCACCTTCGATGTGGCCACCTCGTAGTTGAGCTATGCAGGCTGTATTGTCTTTGTACATGGTGGTTGGTTCAAGGTCGCACGTCTGCAGGTCGGTCGTCACCAAGATGTGGTGAATGACTGAACATAGCCAAAAGCATTCTCTACTAACTTTATGGATCACAATGAGTTCAGAGTGGTTGGATGAGGTTGTTGTCGAGGTCTACTTCATAGATCTCCATGAAATGGTTGTTCCATCGTAGGTGAATATGAAACCAGTCTGGGACTTTGTGATGTGGGATCTGATCTGCATCCTGCATCTGAAAAACCAACTAAATTGGAAGATACGCCTTTCTGGTAGTATAGTCTCAGGTCTTCTGACCCTTGGAGGTAGCACAGAAGGTACTTCACCCGTTTCAATGGCACTTTATGGGCGCTGAACTGTATCTGGCTAGTAGGTTGACTGCGAATGCTGTATCGGGACGCATGTAGTTTGCCAGATAGAGGAGTGCTCCAATGGCACTTAGGTAAGGAAATTTAGGACCAAGTTTTTTCCTCCCCCTCTTCCAGTGGACGAAAGTGATCTTTATCAACATCCAATGATCTGACGACCATTGGTGTACTCAGTGGGTGACATTTGTCCATTTGGAAAATTTTCAGCAATTTCCTTATGTAAGTGGATTGATGTAACATGATTCCTCTGCTGAGGTGTTTAATTTGTAAGCCAAGGCAGTATTTGCTTTTGCCAAGGTCTTTCATCTCAAAAGTCTGTGTAAGGCTTTTGGATATCTCAGCTATCTCTTCAGGAGATCCAATGAGATTTAAATCGTCTACGCAGACAGCAATTATTACGAATCATGTTCCCTTTGCTCTTATAAAGATGTAAGTGCAGACTTCATTATTGGTGAATCCTTGTTGCACGAGAAATTCACCGAGTCTGTTATACCACATTCTTCCCGATTGTTTTAGACCATACAATGATCTTTGGAGTTTGACAGAATAGACGTCCTGAGGTCTATCTGACATTTTTCTTGGTAGTTTATAACGATCCGAAAGTCTTATATAGATGTCCTTATCTATATTACCATATAGGTATGTAGTCACAACGTCCATGAGCTGCATATCCAGGCCTTCCGTAGCTGTTAAGCTTATTATAAATCCGAAAGTGATCGCATCCATGACCAGAGAGTATGTATGATAATCTATTCCTGGTTATTGGGAAAATCTTTGTGCAACAAGACGCTCTTTGTAGCGTACGTTCTTATTATTTTCGTTTCTCTTTCTTACGAATACCCATTTATATCCTACAGGTTTTACACCCTTTGGTGTTGGGACTACATGTCCAAAAAATTTGCATTTCGAGAGTGAGTCCAGCTCTACTCCTATTGCATCGTTCCATTTTGGCCAATCATCTCTGCATTTACATTATGCTAGAGAGCGTGGATCGATACAATCGTCATATTCAGTGACGTGATTAGCAATAACGAACGCAAAGTCATCATCGATGATTGTGCTTTTTCTGTTCAGTAACTCCCCAGTACGTACATAATTTAATGATATTTCTCCTACTCTTTTAGTGGTAATGCATGGAAACACCCTCCAATAATCATCCTGATTATAGAGATTCTCATAAAATTTGGGACCATCGATTTTTATTTTAATGATAGAGTCATCACGAGAGCCATCGTTAGAGATGAGGTGCCCAAGATTATTGTGGCTTTGTCTGGCTTTCATAGCAGGGTAAAAAAACCGCGTGTTGTGATCCCCCAAATGCAACCAATCATGTCTACTTTTTTGCTTGAGATTGTACTCTTCAATGTCAATAGCATCAGCTAATTGATTAATAAGAATCTGTTCTTTCTTTTGAGTATCCACGCATATGGTCAAGTTAGGATCATTCTGGATAGCATCAAGCTCATTACGGCATTTGGCAATATCATAAGCATCTTTAATGGCCGCCCCTAACTTCTTAAACCCCATTTTAACACTTTTAAGTTTAGAGACAAGCCGAATCATAGGGCAACCCTCCACATTAATGTGCCAATTATTATTCAACACGTCAAGATATCCAGGGTCTTGAGCCCAAAAGTTGAAGAATTTGAAAGGTTTAGGATCGCTACCAACCATAGGATGAAGTTGAATAATGAGAGTATAGTGATCACTAGAACCTCCAGCAACATATTCACAATAGGAAGTAGGTAGCTTGCTTATCCAATAACTATTGCAAAAAGAGCGATCCAGAATGGCAGTTATGCGACGATGGCCAATACCGCAGTTGGACCAACTAAGAGGATTACCAACTGTTTTTAATTCCATGAGAGCACCAGCATCAATGCAATCATTGAATTCTTCCACATTGTGCCCATCAATGGGCCTTCCTCCCACTTTATCCATAGTATATCTAACACAGTTGAAGTCTCCACCAACTATCCAAGGAGAGAAATTGTGCTTGATAGAGCTGGAAATAATAGAATCACAAAGGGCCCTGCGATCATGGCCAGAATTGAAAGCATAAACAATAGTAGCCACCATATTAAAGCCCGCAACGTTGTTTCATATGATAGTAATATGCTACGCCGACATATCATCAACAACGCACATCCAAACATCAGGGTCATACATAACAACAATGCACCCATTGTAATGGTAACTACGATTATCAATGGATAACCACTTCTTCGGGAAGCACTTAAAAATTCTGCGAGCATTATTCATCACCACTTTCATATGCTTCCTAATACGGTTTTTGAGCTCTCTTCGCCTCGCAACGTTATTGAGCCCGCGGGTATTCCAAATGAAGAGAGTCATTGATTAAGTTTAGTATGGGGGGTTGATTCCGCAACCCCATTAATCCTAGCACTTCTCTGGATACCCTTCACCGAACCCAAACCTTTTTGCATTGTGGGGGATTTCTTTCGCTCTTTGTTATTTTTACGAAGATTCTCATGTTCCACATACCAATCTTCGTTAATTATCGTTAAATCATTTGGCTCATCTTCACTATCATTGGTTTCGAACGAGTCATCGAGTAGTGAGGCCCTTATACGAGATCGACCCCCCGTATTCAACACTTCAAACAGGTTAACATCTCTCCATGAATTGGGCGTGTTCAATCCACCCTCATGAGAATTCGATTTGATGCTCGCCATACCAATCGGCTTAATTGTTTTCGGGTTGCTAATAACGGGGTTTTCGGCATCCTCACTTGAGTTTAGCTTTTTCCCTCCCCCTATTAGAGATGGGGTAAGCGCCTGAGTAGGCTGTGGATAACTCGTCGCCACCCCACCTTCACTACTTTCCTCATTAGTACATGTTTTACAAGCTTTCTCAGCTCCCACTACATCCCCCTTATTGCTAGTCGCAACTAGCTCAGGGCTTCTCTCCATCATGCTAGGCGCAGCTAGCCTCATGCAACTATCTCCCCCATCTTCTTTACATTCCATATCCACCCCAGCATTCAGTTCTCCCCTATTACATCATCCCCATTACAAATCCCTTTATCACCCCTAGTTACATGCTCCCCCATATTAGGCCTATTAACATACATGGCTACTATAACGGTCTGTTTCCATCAGCACGATAATTTGTGTGTTTAACCTATTAAACTATTTTTCGTCTGGAGTTTTATGATTTCAAAAATTCCTTATAAAAATATTTTGAAGTATTAAAGCAGTTATGGGGTATTTTAGTAAGTTCGGGTTTTATCGAATACCTCTAAATAATCTGGTAAAAATTCATTTTTGATTGTTACTGTTTTGGCTAAATGAATTAATTTTCTATACAAACATCATCAAAACGTCTTCAAACTTCTACGGTATCAATCTATAATCATTTAGGGCTTCCCACATTAATTTCGTAATTTTCTGATGACAAATCAGTAGAGAACTCGTAAACCCGCTTCCTACACGTTTCGGCCCACGACTCCTATTTTCGTAGCTCAAACCGTGAATCGGACTTGGTATTCACGATCCTCGTGACGGTACGAACCCGTGGGTATGTTTTCGTAATTTTTCGGACACGTTTACTAGTAGGGGCAAAATCGTAATTTCAAATTTTACTTTTACTATCGCTAATTACCTTGTCTAATTACTAATTACCCTAACATGATTAACATGTGGAGGAGACAATCATTCAAAATTTTCAAAAAAGCTAATTAATTCAAATCTAATCTTAATCTTGCTTTTTGACTAAGTATTAATTGTCTTAATTTTAAATCAATTTGTTAACCCTATTTAAACCCCCCCTAACCCATCTTCTTCCCCACAAACCCCCTCTTCGTCGGCGAAATTCCGGCCAAATTCCGGCGAGTTTCCGATGAACTTCTCCCCCTCCGGTGAGCCCCCACCATCCTCTTCCATCTCTTCCATCAAACCCATTCTCAATCTCTCTCTATCTCACTCTAAAAATCAACAAAAATCAAGGAAAACCCCATGAACCCATCGTGGCCATGGCCAACTCCGGCCAACTCCGGCGACAACGACGACTCCAGCAACGACGGCAACCTCCCCTCTCCATCTCTCTACAACTCTCCACCCTCCATTCTCTCTCTATCACTCTCTCTAATTCAACAAACATATGAGGAAAGAAGGAAAAGGGAAGCGGGCAGTTTTCGGCCCCCTTGCCGTCGCCGGCCGGCGACCGCCGGCCGGCCATCACCATGCCGGCCACCCCCCTTTGCTTGGCCCCTTGGTCTCTCCCCCTTGCTCCTTGGCCCACCATTGATCACATACAAGAAGATTGAAGAAGGAGATGAAAGTTGAAACCAAATGAAAGTTCAAAGAGAAAAAAAGCACAGTTTTGTGCTGCCACTTTAGGGAAGGGGGTGAGTGAAGGGAATTTGTGAAGGGTTTATGAAGGATTTAATTTAGAATGAGAAATTTTGAAGGGAATTTGTAAAGGAAAACTTTGTAGGGAAAAATTGTAGGAAAATTTGTGGAGGGATTTATTTTGTGAAGGAATTTAGAGAAGGGTTTTTAAGGAGATTTTTTTAAGATTTAGGAATTATTTTGTTATTTTTCATATGTGTATACGTATACATGCATACGTGCACGTAGTATGAACTTTGTAATCTTGATTATTAATGAATAAAATATGGGTGTGTGCGTGTGGTGTTTGTAGGTAGACGTCCCGGGAAGACACCGCCGCCCGGACGCGGTACGAGACCCGCCCAAGGAACCGGATTACAACCGGTCACGACTACAGGCAAGTAAATACCGCAAGTAAATACCACAAGTAAATACCGCAAGTAATTACCGGGTGTATGCAAGTATCTACCGTATATGTGTTTGTTGTACTTGTGCTCATTGTTGTATTGTTGGATGTTCAAAGTGATGTGCCTATAAGGCCATACGGATACGGATACGGTTAATGTGATACAACACAGGTTATGGGGTAGTCTTGAGCTACGAAGTGTGCGGGAGTGACCGGGTCCACCCTTATTAGTTAAGCTGTACCATCACCCTGCAGGGGATGGTAGGTAGAGATTCCACGAGTTGCTCCGTGGGATCGGTGCACTTCTGGTTGCATATCGTGCACTCGGGCTAAGGCTGATGCACTATCTTGTTTGTTTACTATGCTACTATTGCTGACTTGATACCACTGTTCTACTGACTAAGTCGAGACTACTCGAACGTGGCAGAGCGGCGTAATAACAAGCGGTCTTAAATTACGACCGAATCAATGTCTAGAAAGGAATGGGAAGGGGCTTGGTCAACCAAAGGACTTGTCCTGCGGTCATAGAAGTGACATGTGCCTTCAATCCCTGACTGACTGGCTGATTTGGGAGTTAAGTTAGACTTCTTATTATTAGGCCTGCCTACATTATTAGATAGTCAAGCGACGTTTGTTACCTCTTGTTCGTTCATTAGATTGCTACCTTTACTTTCTGTTGGTTTTTACTTGCCGCTTAGCGCTGACATATGTTTCATTGTTTTCTCTGAAATGCATGTCAGACTACGAGCTGACGGAGTACGTGGAGTATTACACTGAGGACGATCTGGCAGACCAGGGATCAAAGGACGTTCCAGAGACTGTACCAGTAGAGGAGTAGGAGACTCCAACTCAACACAGCATCCTTCACCGTTAGTGTGCTTCCCTTTACCATCAGTGTGTTTTCTTACCGCCAGTGTGCCATTTGCCTTCGAGTGTTGTACTTTACTTTTCTGTCGAGTCGATGTAGGCCGTACTATAAGGCCCAGTCCTGTACTACTTATCATCTATTGGGATAATAAAGATGTTGTGTGTTGTTTCTCTGAGATTGCATGAGAAGAACCTGTCCTTCTATGGAGTTACTACAGACGCTTAATGTGCATCGAACAAGGAAGAAAAAAATTCCTCCTTGTTTTGTGCACATGCGGACCTTCGTCGCGTCCTCGCTCCCGGGTATTTTGGGAAGCGGGGCGTGACAGGTTTCTGTGGTGGCCCATGCAGGTCATGCAAATACTCAGAACAATATACGCATCTTTACAATCCTAAGCTAACTGAGTACATATTGACTCAGGTTTATTGTTTTGCAGCATGGCAGGAAGACCAAACACCCGCAACGGAAACGGCACCAATGGAAACGGTGCCAATGCAAATGGTGCCACCGAGATATCTGCAGTTATTGGAGTGATAAGAGAAATGTTGGAAATACAACACCAGATGCTCCAGCGAGGACCACCGGCACCACCACCACCCGCTGAACCTGGGGTTAAGCAATTCCAGGAGCTTCTTCCGAAAACTTTCTCTGGAAAAGAAGGGCCACTGGAAGCTGAAGAATGGGCCCTAGCCACCGAAGACAAGTTGAGCGCTGCTCGCATCTCTCAAGCAGGATGGGTTGAAGTTGCAAAACTGCAACTGACTGACAATGCTCGAAGCTGGTGGGATCGTGAAGAACGACGTCTGGTCAAGCCTATCTCTTGGGGCATGTTCCGGAAAAGGTTCAACGCCCAATATTTTCCTCCCTCGGCCAAGAGAGAACTCCAAAGTCAGCTTTACTAATCTGAAACAAGGCAATAGGACTGTCGATGAATATGAGGCAGAGTTCTCAATGCTCAGTCGTTTTGCTCCACACTTGGTTGAAAATCCAGAAGACTGTGCCTATCAGTTTCGTCAAGGCCTAAACCCTCGTGTTCAAGCCTCGATGAGTTTAGTGAAGCTGACTACCCTTGAGGATGTTCTGGTAGTTGCACGAACTCATGAAGCCGTTGCACGACTTGAAAGGGGAATTTAAGTTAATACAGGCAAACGCCCGATGGAACCTGCCAGGAACAATTTCCGTCCGATTCAGACCACCAATTTCAAGAAGCCAGCAGCTCCGGCCAACACCAAATCCATTATGGTGTGCCATTACTGCAACCGTGTTGGACACGTCAAGAAGGACTGCCGTGTGTTCTTGAACCTGTGCATAGTGTGGGGGGCTTCTGACCATCTTGCTAAGGACTGTCCTCGTCGCACTATCAAACCAGCCAACCCTATGATGGCTTCAGGATCAGCTCAGCAAAAGCAGCCCCTGCCTCCTCAGCAACAAGCTTTTCAGAATGCCAAGACCAATCCACCAAGGCGTCAGGCATTTACTATGACTGCTGCTGAAGCCGATACCACTGATCAAGTAATCTCAGGTAATCTCTAGACCTCGGTTTCTTACAGCATTCTATATCATATGTTTGATGGGTGAGTATCTCTTGCTAAGACGTATTCTACCTTAACATATGTATTATCTTAGTATCTGCATCTCCGGCTCTAGTCTTGTTTGATTCAGGAGCTTCTCATAGCTTCTTGTCGTAAAAGTTTGTGACGGATTATTCTATTTCTATCTGTGATCTTCCAAGATGTTGGAATGTCAACACTGGAAATGTCATAGTAAAGGTCTCTACTGGATGCAAGTCATGCCCACTAGTGATCTGTGGACGTGAACTGTTTGCTGATTTCATGATCATCAGCATAGCCAACTTTTATGTGATACTCGGCATGGATTGGTTAGGAACTTTTTACGCTAACATCGACTGTCACCAGAAGAGTGTAGTGTTTAAAATTCCTGAACATCCTGTGTTCGAGTTTATGAATGGAAGTCGTTCGCTTGGCCCTGTCAAGTTTCAGGCCAAGCCGAATGAAGCAATAGTCGCATCAATGCAGGTTGAGCCTGAGAAACCCTTAGTAGTTCGAGACTTCGAAGATGTATTCCCTGAAGATATTTCAGGATTACCACCAGACCGAGATCTCGAATTCACTATTAACCTTATGCCAAACACTCAACCTATCTCCAAGGCTCCTTACCGCATGGCTCCTGCTGAATTGGAAGAACTTCGGAGTCAGCTCGACGACCTATTGCAGAAAGGATTGATACATCCTAGTGTGTCTCCTTGCGGTGCGCCTGTCTTATTGGTCAAGAAGAAGGATGGATCGAGAAGAATGTGCGTGGACTATCGAGAACTGAACAAGGTGACTGTAAAGAATAAATATACGTTGCCTCGCATCGATGATATTTTTGATCAACTCGATGGATCACGAGTCTTCTCCAAGCTGGATCTCAGAAGTGGTTATCATCAAGTGAAACTCAGGAAGGAAGATATTCCTAAGACTGCTTTTCAGACCAAGTATGGACACTACGAATTCGTAGTCATGCCTTTTGGTGTGACTAACGCCCCAGCGGTATTCATGAATCTCATGAACCTTATATTCTGTGAGTTCTTGGATAAATTCGTAGTTATTTTCATCGATGACATCCTGGTCTACTCGAAGAGCGAGGAAGATCATGCCAAGCATCTGCAGATAGTTTTGGAGACTCTGCGTCGTCATCAGTTCTATGCCAAGTACAGTAAGTGTGAATTCTGGCTAGATCGAGTCGCCTTTCTTGGACATATAGTTTCGGGAGATGGTATTTCCGTCGATCATGAGAAAGTCACATCTGTTAGAAACTGGTCGACCCCCGATCAGTTTCTGACATCCGAAGTTTTCTCGGATTAGCTGGTTATTATCGCCGATTCATCAAAGACTTCTCAAAGATTGTTGAGCCAATGACTCGACTGAGTAGGAAGGATGTTAAGTTTGTTTGGTCTAAAGCTTGTGAGCAAGCATTCAGAGGATTGAAGACGAAGCTGACAACAGCACCAGTTCTCACTATTCCGGATAGAACTGGAGGGTTTGAAGTTTACTGTGGTGCATCTGGAAAAGGTCTTGGAAGTGTGCTGTATCAACATGGTCGTGTAGTTGCATATGCTTCTCGACAACTGAAGAATCATAAGAAGAATTATCCAACACACGACTTAGAGTTGGCAGCCGTCGTCTTTGCTCTGAAGATTTGGAAACATTTTCTATTGGGAGAGCAAGTAAAGGTATTCACTGACCACAAGAGCTTGAAGTATATTTTCACACAGAAGGAGCTTAACATGAGACAACGAAGATGGTTGGAACTCATGGCTGATTATGACATCGACCTCCAGTATCATCCTGGAAAGGTGAATGTTGTGCCTAATGCATTGAGTCGACTACCAATAGTCATGACTCTGACGACTCAATGGAGACTTCAGCAAGACTTGAAAGAGATGGGAATCGAAGTCGTCTTGCCAGGAGCTACATCATCATTGATGAACATGCAGATTCAATCTACCATCATCGATCGGATCAAAGCTGCTCAATCTAGAGACGTGAAGCTGCAGAAGATCAAGCAACAAGTTGAAGCTGGTCTACGAACAGAATTTCGTATTCATGAAGATGAATCTTTGAGGTATGGAAGTCGCATCTGCGTACCTTCAGGAGAGATCAGGGAAGAGCTGCTGAATGAAGCACACAGCTCTCCTTACTCCATACATCCAGGTGGTACTAAGATGTACAAAGACCTGCGACTGAACTTCTGGTGGATTGGAATGAAGAGAAGCGTGACCCGAAGCGTCGCCAAATGCCTCGTATGTCAGCAAGTGAAGGCTGAACATCATCGAGTCGCTGGATTACTTCAACCTTTGCCTATTCCAGAGTGGAAATAGCAACACATTACTATGGACTTCGTGACTGGACTACCTCGGAGCTCAAAGCAAAATGATGCCATCTGGGTGATCATTGATCGATTAACCAAGTCGGCACATTTCATACCATTCTGAGTAGGACAATCCACTGAAATACTCGTGAAGAAGGATATGGAGGTAATGATATATCTCATACCTTTAAAACTCCTTGCAGTATACATAGTGATATCTGATTATTATGCAGGAAATTGTGAGGTTACATGGAGTTCCAGTGAGCATCGTCTCCGACCGAGACACAAGGTTCACCTCACATTTCTGGAAGAGCCTGCTATCGAATCTGGGTACACATCTCAAATTTAGCACTACGTATCACCCGCAGACTGATGGACAATCAGAGCGTACCATCCAGATTCTTGAAGATATGCTGAAAGCATGCATGCTGGATTTCAAAGGATCATGGGAAGATCATCTGCACTTGGTAGAGTTTGCTTACAACAACAGCTACTAAGCCAGCATCGGCATGGCCCCTTTTGTAGCACTCTATGTAAGAAAATATCGATCTCCATTAAGTTGGGATGACATTGGTGATCGAGAACTTTTAGGTCCTGAGATGATCGTGGAAGCTGTTGATGTGGTGCGTACTATCAGAGACAAGCTGAGAATCGCACAAGATCACTACAAGCACTGGGCTGACGCCAAGCGTCGACATTTGGAATTTCAACCTGGAGACCATGTTTTTCTAAAGATATCACCAAACAGAGGAGTGATACGCTTTGGAAAACGAGGAAAGCTCAGTCCAAGATTCATCGGACCATTTGATGTGCTAGAGCGAGTTGGGGAAGTAGCTTATCGTCTGGCTCTGCCACCATCATTGGAGGGAGTTCATGATGTCTTTCATATCTCCCAGTTGCGTCGTTACATCAGCGACGCCAACCATGTAGTCGACCACTCGGAGATTACTGTTCGTCCAGATATCACCTATGAGCAACAACCGGTGCAGATCATAGATCGTCGACAGAAGACTCTCAGGAACAAAGTGATTGAGCTAGTGAGAGTCATGTGGCATCATGATTCACCTGGTGAATCCACCTGGAAACGTGAAGAGGAAATGCGCGAGCGTTATCCTCATCTCTTTCCTTAAATTCCGAGGACGGAATTTTTATAAGGAGGGTAGGATGTCAGCACGATAATTTGTGTGTTTAACCTATTAAACTATTTTTCGTCTGGAGTTTTATGATTTCAAAAATTCCTTATAAAAATATTTTGAAGTATTAAAGTATTTATGGGGTATTTTAGTAAGTTCAGGTTTTATCGAATACCTCTAAATAATCTGGTAAAAATTCATTTTTGATTGTTACCGTTTTGGCTAAATGAATTAATTTTCTATACAAAAATCATCAAAACGTTTTCAAACTTCTACGGTATCAATCTATAATCATTTAGGGCTTCCCACATTAATTTCGTAATTTTCTGACGACAAATCAGTAGAGAACTCGTAACCCCGCTTCCTAAACGTTTTGGCCCACGACTCGTATTTTCTTAGCTCAAACCGTGAATCGGACTTGGTATTCACGATCCTCATGACGATACAAACCCGTGGGTATGTTTTCGTAATTTTTCGGACACGTTTACTAATAGGGGCAAAATCGTAATTTCAAATTTTACTTTTACCATCGCTAATTACCTTGCCTAATTACTAATTACCCTAAAATGATTAACATGTGGAGGAGACATCCGTTCAAAATTTTTAAAAAAGCTAATTTAATACAAATCTAATCATAATCTTGCTTTTTGACTAAGTATTAAATGTCTTAATTTTAAATCAATTTGTTAAACCTATTTAAACCCCCCTTAACCCATCTTCTTCCCCACAAACCCCCTCTTCTCCGGCGAAATTCCGGCCAAATTCCGGCGAGTTTCCGATGAACTTCTCCCCCTCCGGTGAGCCCCCACCATCCTCTTCCATCTCCTCCATCAAACCCATTCTCAATTTCTCTCTATCTTACTCTAAAAATCAACAAAAATCAAGGAAAACCCCATGAACCCATCGTGGCCATGGCCAACTCCGGCCAACTCCGGCCAACTCCGGTGACGACGACGACTCCAGCAACGACGGCAACCTCCCCTCTCCATCTCTCTACAACTCTCCTCCCTCCATTCTCTCTCTATCTCTCTCTCTAATTCAACAAACATAGGAGGAAAGAAGGAAAAGGGAAGAGGGCAGTTTTCGGCCCCCCTTGCCGCCGTCGGCCGGCGACCGCCGGCCGGCCATCACCAGGCCGGCCACCCCCCTTTGCTTGGCCCCTTGGTCTCTCCCCCTTGCTCCTTGGCCCACCATTGATCACCTACAAGAAGATTGAAGAAGGAGATGAAAGTTGAAACCAAATGAAAGTTCAAAGAGAAAAAAAGCACAGTTTTGTGCTGCCACTTTGGGGAAGGGGGTGAGTGAAGGGAATTTGTGAAGGGTTTATGAAGGATTTAATTTAGAATGAGAAATTTTGAAGGGAATTTGTAAAGGAAAACTTTGTAGGGAAAAATTGTAGGAAAATTTGTGGAGGGATTTATTTTGTGAAGGGAATTTAGAGAAGGGGTTTTAAGGAGATTTTTTTTAAGATTTAGGAATTATTTTGTTATTTTTCATACGTGTATACGTATACATGCATACGTGCACGTAGTACGAACTTTGTAATCTTGATTATTAATGAATAAAATATGGGTGTGTGCGTGTGGTGTTTGTAAGTAGACGTCCTAGGAAGACACCGACGCCCGGACGCGGTACGAGACCCACCCAAGGAACCGGATTACAACCGGTCACGACTACAGGCAAGTAAATACCGCAAGTAAATACCGCTAGTAATTACCGGGTATATGCAAGTATCTACCGTATATGTGTTTGTTGTACTTATGCTCATTGTTATATTGTTGGATGTTCAAAGTGATGGGCCTATAAGGCCATACGGATACGGATACGGTTAATGTGATACGACACAGGTTATGGGGGTAGTCTTGAGCTATAAAGTGTGCGGAGTGACCGGGTCCACCCTTATTAGTTAAGCTGTACCATCACCCTGCTGGGGATGGTAGGTAGAGATTCCACGAGTTGCTCCGTGGGATGAGTGCACTTCCGGTTGCATATCGTGCACTCGGGCTAAGGCTGATGCACTATCTTGTTTGTTTACTATGCTACTATTGCTGACTTGATACCAGTGTTCTACTGACTAAGTCGAGACTACTCGAATGTGGCAGAGCGATGTAATAACAAGCAGTCTTAAATTACGACCGAATCAGTGTCTAAAAAGGAAAGGGAAGGGGGTTGGTCAACCAAAGGACTTGTCATGCGGTCATAGAAGTGACATGTGCCTTCAAGCCCTGACTGACTGGCTGATTTGAGAGTTAAGTTAGACTTCTTATTATTAAGCCTGCCTACATTATTAGATAGTCAAGCGACATTTGTTACCTCTTGTTCGTTCATTACATTGCTACCTTTACTTTCTGTTGGTTTTTACTTGCCGCTTAGCGCTGACATGTGTTTCATTGTTTTCTCTGAAATGCATGTCAGACTACGAGCCGACGGAGTACGTGTAGTATTACACTGAGGACGATCCCGCAGACCAGGGATCAAAGGACGTTCCAGAGACTGTACCAGCAGAGGAATAGGAGACTCCAACTCAACACAGCATCCTTCACCGTTAGTGTGCTTCCCTTTACCATCAGTGTGTTTTCTTACCGCCAGTGTGCCATTTGCCTTCGAGTGTTGTACTTTACTTTTCTGTCGAGTCGATGTAGGCTGTACTATAAGGCCCAGTCCTGTACTACTTATCATCTATTGGGATAATAAAGATGTTATGTGTTGTTTCTCTGAGGTATGGTGGCAGATGGTTGCAGCATACCTCAAGGGAAGTAGATCATGTGTCTCGCGAGAGATATGGTGTGTCAAAAATATATGAGTCTAAAGAAATAGGAAGTGAAAAGCGAGACTCAAAAGTGGAGTGAGAGTGAGTATGAAAATCTCTCTGAATAGGGGCAATATGCTCAAGTAGATGCTCAGCTGTAGAAGAAGTGGAGAGTGATGGTAGAGGTAGATGTGGCTCGGGCTCCATGAAGTAGACCATCGTATCCAAGCCCTCATGCACATTCTCCTCGACGATATGCTCATGCTCCACCATCTGCCCGATGTCCTGAATGACACCATCGTGGTTGACCACAGACCAAGGAAGAAGCAGCAACAAACATGGCTATGGAGGTGGATGTGGAGCGGACCACTCGCATGTGGCCGTGGTGTCCTCGTCCTCACGCACATCCTCCTCGTCGGTATGCATAAGCTCTATAGTCTCCTCGGTGCTCTCATAGAACTCATGTGGGGTATCCAAATCAAGATGAGAAGTCTCTCCCACAGATCCTAGAGAAATCATCCCATCCTCCCAATCATCAACAAAAAATTCATTGTCATCCAAGTGGTAATGTGGGAAAAATGGGACATCGGCATGAGATGTGTCCATGGTGGCTGATGGGATGGTGGTCTCAACCATGATAGTGGGTATATCCTCTCCTTCATCCCCTCTCCTCGGTGTAGGCTCGGTGATTGGTACCATAAAGTTTTGCAATATTTGGCCTTGGTTAAACATGGCACTTTCAAGGAGAGACTCAAGGCTTGATTTTTCTTGTGTTGGTGGAGGGATATAAGGTTGAGGAAATGGATGGGAGGTGTTTGGGTTAAGTTTGTGGGAAAATGTTAGGCCTTGGTTTAGGGGGAGGCTCTCAAGCGTAAATGGGCAATCATTATGCACGTGCCCTGCCATCCCACAAGTCTCACAAACCACAAATGAATAAGGATCGTAGCATCCCATCTGAGCATCGAAATTTGATCTCCACATAGTAATAGCAAAGATACCTGGACAACAAAAATAAGAAAACTAGAGAGGAGCGTCAATAGTACAAGAGAATAACAAAAAGATAATATGATGGTGGGGGAAAATTTTCTTGGTTATTGTATTTGTTTTTTTTGTTTTTTTAATGTTTTTATGTGTAGTCTAACGAACCTAAGCTAAGCTAATATCAAACCGAACGCCGCCCCGGCAACGGCGCCAAAAACTTGACCGGCGCCCCGTTTAAGATAGGGCGTGGTGTCGTTTTACCTCTAGTGCACGGTTAGTGTAGGGTGCGGGTATATCGAACACATGGAGGTGGATGGCTTGAAGGCTACTAGCCTCGCCTAGGTTGTGTGAGAGCTACGTGGATGATATGAGTGGGTAGTGTAGGAATAAAGGAAAGAAATTAAAAGGACAAGAAATGAATCACCGCTAACACGGGCTAGAGCACTCATGACACTTGGTATTCGACTCGACCCAGGGTGAGACATTGCCCTAAAAGGTGGTACCTAGTGCCCCATGGGCCCGATATTCCGATCGGTGCCTAGGATGATACGCTAGGTCTACTCGGTTTCGGACGGTGGGCATTCCCATGTCCAACACCCTCCGCAACCGAGAGCATTAAGGCCATAATGATAGCTCCAAACATTTCGTCCAAGCCGTTTCCACGTGCAAGGACTCGATGTCAACGCTAGGGCGTTAGCTATGGCTAGAGAATCAAACTCCCGTTTTATTTTCCCTTAGCCCGACGGTCAAAGGCGGTCTTTCTCCCGCCAATGACAATAAAACTCCCTAGCGTAACCCTAATGGCCAAATAGGTCGAATGTGATTTCTAGCAATACATCAAAGCAGATCTTGACGGGACAAGCATCCGGAGCCCAACCCCCAACTCCATCTAGTGTATTGCCATACGGATTGGTCTCAGATTGCAAGACATCCCCATTAACACATTCCATCAAACACTTGCCATGCAATCAAGTCAAATGAAATATCCCAAGCATCAATCCTACGCTAACCCATATTAGGGTTCATCAAACACTACTCAATGGTGAAGAACATGATAGCAAGCAATAAAAGGGACAAACAAACATTCACCATCAAGCACAATAAAAATAACACAAAGCAATGTGTCACGACCCGCTTCCCTAAAATGGAGGCGAGGCGTGAAAAGTCCGCTCAGACTTGGAGCTGTGAGGCTCCAGTCTGTAAAGCGTCTGGAATCACCAAGTATAGGTCCTTGCAAATGCAAAGCAGAAAAAAATAATAATAAAGAAAAGAGACAGATAAAAATATTTCAATCTCAGAATGTCCACAATAAATTCCAACATCACAGAAAAACCACCAGGCTAAAAAGAAGAGTCTAAAAGGCCCCAGCATGGCCAACAAAAATAATCAACGTACCAAAAGAAAGGTGCTACGCACCGACAACCTAACAACAGACTAAGCAGAAAGCAACAACGAAAGAAAACTCTACGACTGGTCGCCGGTGTCCTCGTACTCCACGTCAACGGTGGACTCAAACTCAGCATCAACAAACACTCCGTCCTCAGCAACGGACTCAGGCTCAGCAACTAACATGCGACACCCAAAAGAGACAAGGGCGCATGTCAGCAAGTCTACAAGGGACTTGTGCAAGGAAACTAAAAGGAGGAAATAACCTAGCAGTTCTAAAAGTATGCGATGACATGGCAGTTTAAGATATGAATGCAACAAGTAGTAAAGTGCGTCAAGTATGACATGGCAACAGGTTATACATGGCAACAAGTTATACATGGTAACAAGTTATACATGGCAATTGAAATCATTCACATGGATTTTTACAAGTCAAGTAAACACGTCAAGTAAACACGTCAAGTAAACACGTCGTGCACAGAGATTACGCCTTTTGGCTGGAGTGGTTGTACGGGCCAACTCCTACGCTCAAGTGATTGCTTATCCCTACCCCTCCACGTATATCGGGCATTGGCTTTTGACCAACACATGTAGCCCGCTTCTGGATCACGAGCCAGGAAGTGTATTGGCATAGGGTTGTGCCTGCAACGCAGGTGCCTAGCCTGAACAAGGAAGTACCAGTAGTGTTTGCTACGAAAACAAACATTCAAGCATGAAATGATGCATGGCATGGCAAGATTACAAGTAATGTGCGTACAGGTAAGGAATTTAAACATCACAGGCATGGCAGAGCAAAAGTAAAGTGCGTACAGATATGGAATTTAAACGTGGCAGGCGAAATGAATGAATGACATGGCAGGGTGTCAGATCTAGCTTCGTTGTCAAGCTAGATCTTAAAATTGCGTCTAGGCGAGTATCATTTCGTCGCCTAGTCTCTTTTACGCTAAAACGGGGAATGGCCTAAGACATGGCCTAAAACACAAGTTTGGCAAGTTTCACTTGCCTGAAATCAATCGTTCTGAATACACCATCCAAACAGTCCAGTCTACCTATGTGCTCAGATCCTCCAGCCTACAGTCCCAAATTGAATTATCTTTATTAGTGAATTACCAGACAATTAAAATACCGATTTTTATCTTGTTTAATATGGATGGTGTCCTAAGTGTTCAGAAATTTACCCTAACACGACGCGAGAGCTACACTGGCGTCGGGTAGCGACGCCAAGGGTTGGAATAATAGAAAACGCTCCACGTCCAGATTCCAAATAAGATTCCTACAATCGCTAATCCATGGACAGCGACCAGATCAGTGAGCAAGATTCCAATCAGCGAGTGAGAGTTCAGTAGACGTTTTTACGGTTCCCGGGAAGCCGTAACAACGAACCGAGACGAACGGTTCGATGTACACAAATTCTACGACGTTGAGCGTCGTAGGGGACGATCGTGCCGTCGGGAAATACCCCTAGGAGAGGTAGAGGGATGTCGAAAGATCCCAAAAGCGAGGGGGACGGTGAAGAGGCAATACAACGTGTCGGTACGTCGTTAAAATGCGTAACAGCGAAAACACTCGATGTTTCGAGTCAACATCGACTGAAGGGGCTGCCCACGGCTGAGTAGTGGTCGGAGGGGGCGACGGCATGCCGGAGAGGCGGACAGCGGTGGCGGCGGTCGCTGCTGCACGAAAAACGCGGCTGCTGCATGGTTGGAGATCGCACAGGCTGGCGGAGGAAGGCCGTGACAGCGTCGGAGGGGCCTGCCGCCGTCGACAGCGCCGGAGCGGTGCTGTCGTGCTCCTGGCGATGCTGTCGCGTGCCTGGGGTTCACACAGGCCGTGGGATTGCTCAGAGATGGTCGGGGTCAGGGAAGGGATGAGAGGAGGAGGCCAGCGTCGGGTCTTGGTCGGGTGGAGGAAGGAGATGACGACGCGAGGGGGTTGTGTTGCGACGCTGGAAAGAAGCAGCGTGCGAAGAAAATGAAGGCGGCGGGTTTTTACGTGTGTTGCTGCGAAACGTAGGCTAGGCTCTCAAAATAATACCCTAGGTATTGCTTAATACAGGGTGTGGGCTGAGAACGTGGCTAGGCTAGGTCAAGTTAGAGTTAGGGTTTGTTATAGGATTTTATTTAGATATAGAATTGTTATTATACCCATTTAAAGGCCCAAGATCACATTCCCTCTCTCCACCTGATGTGTGTGCGACCAAAGGGGATAAAAGCACTAAGTCAAAAATTAGGGGAAGATTTAAGATTATAATAAAATAATTAGAGGGATAAATTATTAAAATTAGGGCTAAGTAATAATTAAACTGGGGAAAAAGTGAAAGTGGGTCAAACGGAGCTCTAAAATCGTAAGATAAATACTGGGGTGACCGCACGGACGAGAGAAACATAACTAAGAAGACGGAACACAATTTCGATGACGAGAAACGAAATTAAAAATAAAAAGGCCTCACGACAAAAGTGAAAATCGCGACGTCTCATCAAACAAAGTCAAACCGTGGGAGAACGACCCGTGAAATGACGTTCCAAAATAATTCCAAAATTTAATACTCTTCGAGAGGGTCACAACGGCATATCACACTATAGGGTTCGGTTACAGACAAAGCCTAAAATAAATACGTGCACAAACAAGACTACGTGCACGTAAAGCGTATAAAGGATACGGGGTCCAAAGGCGACGGTAATTCCAAATTGGGTACACGTCGGGGGTCGGCTTGCTAAGGATGCAACCAATGTGCTATGGCCCTATCAACTCAATAACACGACTCACATACAAGGCAACAAAACCAATCAGATACCTGAAATTGCTATACGCACAGCCGTATAACGAATAGTGAGTACCGGCCGTTACATCCTACCCACCTTAGAATAAAGTCTGTCCTCGGACTTTCTAACTATAAATATATCTCTAGCCAGACTAGTAGCTATCCCAATCACATCACACTATAATTCAAACCAGGTATAGTCATTACAAGTGCTTATATATGTACTAGGTAGTCAAACATTAACACTACTAACATGTATATAGTCACGCACGTAATACACTCATACCTATCATAGTCAGTCAAATTTATACACATACTTCAATCATCATATAATCACGTACATCCCTACATAACTATTAATCACTTATTACATACCATAGTCACCAATACTTATAACTAAACATATACTTACCCGTGCATGGTGCACACCCACACACGCTAACCTTTCATTCATATATACCAATCATACCATTATGTACTCAGTACATCAACACACCTAGTTTAGCTAGCACACATATGATCACGCAGGCAAGTCCTTAGTAATTAACTATACCACAAGACCAACACTTATAACTATATACTAGTATAGCGACCCACAATCATGTGCGTAACACAACCAGGCACAAACAATCCTATCACTATTCATACATCATCCATCGCTATATTCATAGTACTACACGCAAACCACAGACATACGTAACATTATACTTAGAGTATACCCACTCAAGCTTGAGTTAGACTCAAAACACAAATCAGAATACTCTATATACGTAACACGGTATCTATACCTATACCAATAACACTCCAATGTATACACAACTACCAATATAACCATATACATACCATAATGTCAATCACACTTAATATCTAGTCAGGTAACACTCACATAGTTCAATCACTTTATATACCATAATAATATTATAGACATCAACACATGTATAATTATAGTACACTCCCTAATACATACGCATTCATCGTATAGTCACACACATGTAACATATATATATTCACTCTATATCCATCTACACATAACTAGTATACCAACACATCTACTTATCCATACGTAGTTAAGGTATGTAATAATCATGTATACCTCATGGTATACATGCACACATCCCGTAAAAGCAAGCAACACCAATCAAAATTGTAATCCTACTACCATACGTATATCACATATATACTCATGCAGCAAATTCATAACTACTTGCGTCTAAGCACAATACATATCTACGTATGAGCACATACTCACACGTACTAACATATATGTCATATAAAAGGCCTACTCACTATAAACACACCTATTATCATTACACCTAACATACACACGACTTACTAATATATTATATACCAAGCATCTCCAAGTATCTTTAAGCTACTTACACTACTAGTATATGCCCCAATACAATTTCCAATATCTATACAGACATCCCTAAAGTGGTTTAGTTATCCACACATATATAATAACACCACCGTATATACAACTTCACACATATATCACGAAGAACACTGATTATCTATTATACATTTGACAGCGATTTTTGAATCCTAGGGCTGACTAGGACAAACTGGTTGATAAAAGACGGCCAGAATTTAATCTTGGGAAATAGACGGTTTAGATGGAGATTTGAGATGAAGGGTTTGTATTAACTCTACCTTTTTAATTTGTGGGTCCCGTTTGAGTACCAAATATCTTTGCGTGCCTAGGGGAGAGTAAGAGTCTGTTGTTTGTATTGGGGGAGAGCAAGAGACGTACTTAGGGAAGAGCAACAAGTATTTAATCGCTGCTGGGAGCTTCCCAAATAGAGTAACAGGCATCTGGGTCTTCTCGCATCCTGCGCGTTTGGGGAGCAAGGAGCATCATCTGGGAAGAGAGAAACACCTCGCATCCTAGGCTCTAGGGGAGATCGCATCATCTACTTCTCTCATCCTGGGCTTTTGGGGAGATCGCAACACCTCAAAAATTTCAACTCCTTTCGTTTTTGTTTTTCAAGTTTGTGGAAATCGAACTCTTACGATAATGTGTAGATTGCTTAGTTAATTGGTCTCCCAATTCACTGTTTATTCAAAGAGATTGCATGATGCTGCAGCTTTGAATTAATCTTTCATGATGCATAATTGAGATTGTGATTTATAATTACGGAATTGTTTGCAGACATCGACGGCCTGAGCAGAGACGAGTCGATACTGGCAAGAGTCAAGAACATGACGATCGAAGGCTACGGCGGCAACAGCAACTGGAACGGCTCGGCGGTGTCCGCTTGCCTATTGTCTGTATGCGTGTGTAAAGACATAGTCGATAGATTTTTTTAACGAATCAGAATTTTCTCAGGTGAAAATTTCAAATTTCCCCCAATTTTCAATAATTTCCCCCAATTCTCATCGTCCGCTACGGCGCCGTCCCGGTGATCGTCCCACGCGTCTCCGGCATCGACGCCGCCCTCGAGAGCTTTGAGCCCATCCACGGCGTTCTCCTCTGCGAAGGCGAAGACGTCGATCCCAGCCTCTATGACGCCGGCGACTGCCATCTCTCCGAGCACGACCTCAAGCACGTCAGATCCATCCAAGCCAGCGACACCGCCATCGACCGCGAGAAGGACTCCATCGAGCTGCGCCTCACGGGGCTCTGCCTCCGTCGCGGCGTGCCGCTCAAAGATTTGGACGGCAACTTGAGACCCTGAAACTCCTCCTGCTACTAAAGAAGAATTCACAAGATCGTTCTTTTTTCGCTTTCGATCCAAAAAAACAACCGATGTCATCCTCAATTCTTTTTTCAAGAAGTTTATCAAAACCAGTGCAGAGATAAGGCCGGAATGATTCAGAAGGTAAACCATTGACATGCTCAACGCTGACCATTATGTCCTCTTTCTGGAAGGAAATACAATAGAGTAAGTAGATAATATTTGAACATGGTTATGAATCAAAAAACAATATTAACAATATCAACGCTAGAAAGAAAATGATATCTTACATAATTAACATTTTCGGAGATAAGATGTTAATGCTGCTTTGCCATGCGCCTCAATTAGGAACTATGAATCACAGACACTTCAAAGTGTGTGCATCTCGGTTAAAAGAACTCTTTTTCGTCTTCTTTGATATACCACTCACAAGTTATTCTCAGGTTGAACTACGATTAGATGGTTAAAAGAACTCTTTTTAGTGTAGTTCTTGAAACTAAAATGTTGGTTTAACTTTGTGATGTTGGCCTTAACCACTCACTGATTTATTTTGCTGCTACAGAATTCGCCAAAGTGGTGCTCATGTTCATGCTGGTGGAGGGATCCATCATGAGCACTGGACCACACACATGATAACACTACTGTGATAGGAAAACTTTTTGATACTAAAACATCTACGGTGAACACAGATAAATTTTTGAGCAAACACAATTAACAAACAATGAACTAAATTCTCTGGGAAGGTAATTGTTTTTTTGGGGGGGACGAATTTGGAAGGAATTAAAATTTGTGGAGGAATTAAAATGTTTGGGATAAACTATATAATAATTATTATGCCTTAATTATTGTTATTCGTTTAAAATTAGAGTATCCAAGATTTGGGGGGTAATATTTTAAATGAACAATGCCCTTAGGGCCCAGGTTACAGTTTGAGGGAACTATATTTTTGGGGGGGGGTCACTAAAAGTTTTGGGGAAGCTAAATTTTTTGGGGGGTCACTAAAAGTTTTGGGGGAGCTAAATTTTTTGGTGGAAACAAAATTTTGTTGGGATTTAAAATTTTTGGGAAAATAAATAACAATTATAGCGCTTTATTTATTGTTCTTTGTATAAAATTAGGGGATTTTGATTTTGAGTGGATTTAAAATTATTGCGCGTTACTTATTTTAAATGAACCGTGCCCTAAGGGCACGGGTTATGACTAGTACATACATAATACAAGAGTCAATTATTAATACCCTAAGGGTAGCACGCTCATACGGGTCCACACACTCCACCTATATGCATGCACCACGGCATAACAACTTATACTAATGGCCCACCAAACTATACTAAGGTTGACACAGGTGATGACAAGCATTAATAGGATGACTAAGCAATGGTAAGGGGAACCGAAATCAATAAGCATAGCAAACGAGATCAGGATGAACGGGTTCAAATGAGATGAGGGTAAGGAGGTAGCTTAGTTAGGTGAAACCGTGACTTAATTGTGAGTGTTTAGGTAGAGGAAAGGGTGATATAGTAATACCCTTATAGGATACAGAAAAATAGTGTAAATAACATAAGCTAAAATACGAAAAGGTTGAAAACTGTCGTACTTCAAAGTTGGAGTCCCCTTCTGTATAAAAATATTTGGAGGTCGATAAAACAAGTTGTTCGAAACAAGTTTGAGTCGCATATACATAATAAGAGGAAATGGTCTATTGGCTTATTGAAAAATTATTATAAGGAAGAAGTAAAACATTCACTCGAACATTAAGGACAAGTTTAGGAAAATATTATGCGGTAGTAATTTAATAATTTCGGCAAAAGTTTCCAAATTCAAAGAATGAAATCAGATCAACTATAGCGTAGAGAATTTAAGCTCATGCTAAATGTTTTCCAAGTCTTAAAACTGGAGAGAAATTTCAAATAAATAATATTGAAAATACTTTTAGAGAAACCCGGATTTACCAAACGAACTGATTTATACAAAGATCTTAAAGTACGAGTACCACGAACCTAGAACTGATATATATAAAAATAATTGAAGATCTATTTAGCTTGGAAAAATATTTTAAAGTTCGTATGGTAGGCGGTTAAAATGAATCTTGTAGTTTAGAAAAGATGGTATATCGAATTTTCAAAACAGTAATACAGTTTTTAAACCGAAATGTGAAAGTATATGTCAGAAAGTAGTTACAAGATAGTAATTAAATTTACAACCAATAGACTTCAAAATCTACGAAGGAAATTTTAACTCAAACGAAAAGTGAGGAATTAAATATATAAGGAGAGGGTTTAAAAACAAAATTTATACTGATCGAAAACTTTTAATCAAAGGAAACCGATAACAACTTTGAAATAATCAAACTTTGCAACAGATGACATTCGAAAGATCAACGATTATCGTAATGTGGTTATCATGTGAATCGAGAGCAAAGAATGTGGTTGTATGATGAATGCGCCTAAATTACGATTCAAAAAAAACTACGATGGAATTCTACGGTCAGTAACACAGAAGTGTAGTGATCAGGAAAATGATAGAATCAGTGGGTTCTAATTATCGGGTTGACTAAAGATCAAGAGAAACTTAACAGTAAGGCTTTCTAATGAGCTAGTATATATTAGAGACCTCAAGGAAAGGTCCTAAGAGAATCAAGATCATGTTCTATTGGGCCCAAAATCGATGAACCGAAGCGAATGACTAGAGGAATTCTAGAAGTCTATCATGGTCAGAGCTAGGCAGGAACCACTAAGGTAACTCCTAAGATGACTATATCAACTTCTAGTTTGGAGTCTATCTAACAATCAGGGTCTTCTAACTAGCAAGCACAGACGTCTAACTAAGTCTTACTATAGTCCTGATCTAATGGATTCCCTACTAAGCTGAGACAGATGTTCGAGCAACACGTCTACCAGCCACCAAAGACATAGGAAACGATAAAAATTTAGACTCAGGGCTTATGATTTGGATGTTTTAATTTATTTAATGGATGTTCTATAATTATTATCGTTGTTCCGATAATTCGCAGTTGCAGTGACCTGCATGGGCTACCAATAAAACCTGTCACGACCCGCTTCCCTAAAATGGAGGCGAGGCGTGAAAAGTCCGCTCAGACTTGGAGCTGTGAGGCTCCAGTCTGTAAAGCATCTGGAATCACCAAGTATAGGTCCTTGCAAATGCAAAGCAGAACAAAAATAATAATAAATAAAAGAGACAGATAAAAATATTTCAATCTCAGAATGTCCACAATAAATTCCAACATCACAGAAAAGCCACCAGGCTAAAAAGAAGAGTCTAAAAGGCCCCATCATGGCCAACAAAAATAATTAACGTACCGAAAGAAAGGTGCTATGCACCGACAACCTAACAACAGACTAAGCAGAAAGCAACAACGAAAGAAAACTCTACGACTAGTCGCCGGTGTCCTCATACTCCACGTCAACTATGGACTCAAACTCAGTATCAACAAACACTCCGTCCTCAGCAACGGACTCAGTCTCAGCAACTAACATGCGACACCCAAAAGAGACAAAGGAGCATGTCAGCAAGTCTACAAGGGACTTGTGCAAGGAAACTAAAAGGAGGAAACAACCTAGCAGTTCTAAAAGTATGCGATGACATGGCAGTTTAAGATATGAATGCAACAAGTAGTAAAATGCGTCAAGTATGACATGGCAACAGGTTATACATGGCAACAAGTTATACATGGCAACAAGTTATACATGGCAATGGAAATCATTCACATGGATTTTTACAAGTCAAGTAAACACGTCAAGTAAACACGTCGTGCATATAGATTACGCCTTTTGGCTGGAGTGGCTGTACGGGACAACTCCTACGCTTAAGTGATTGCTTATCCCTACCCCTCCACGTGTATCGGGCATTGGCTTTTGACCAACACATGTAGCCCGCTTCTGGATCACGAGCCAGGAAGTGTATTTGGCATAGGGTTATGCCTGCAACGCAGGTGCCTAGCCTGAACAAGGAAGTACCAGTAGCGTGTGCTACAAAAACAAACATTCAAGCATGAAATGATGCATGGCATGGCAAGATTACAAGTAATGTGCATACAGGTAAGGAATTTAAACATCACAGGCATGGCAGAGCAAAAGTATAGTGCGTACAGATATGGAATTTAAACATGGCAGGCGAAATGAATGAATGACATGGCAGTACAGGTAAGGAATTTAAACATCACAGGCATGGCAGAGCAAAAGTAAAGTGCGTACAGATATGGAATTTAAACGTGGCAGGCGAAATGAATGAATGACATGGCAGGGTGTCAGATCTAGCTTTGTTGTCAAGCTAGATCTTAAAATTGCGTATAGGCGAGTATCATTTCGTCGCCTAGTCTCTTTTACGCTAAAACGGGGAATGGCCTAAGACATGGCCTAAAACACAAGTTTGGCAAGTTTCACTTGCCTGAAATCAATCGTTCTGCATACACCGTCCAAACAGTCCAGTCTACCTATGTGCTCAGATCCTCCAGCCTACAGTCCCAAATTGAATTATCTTTATTAGTGAATTACCAGACAATTAAAATACCGATTTTTATCTTGTTTAACATGGATGGGTTGGGGGTCCTAAGTGTTCAAAAATTTACCCTTACACGACGCGAGAGCTACACTGGCGTCGGGTAGCGACGCCAGGGGTTGGAATAATAGAAAACGCTCTACGTCCAGATTCCAAATAAGATTCCTACGATCGCTAATCCTTGGACAGCGACCAGATCAACGAGCAAGATTCCAATCAGCGAGCAAGAGTTCGGTTGACGTTTTTACGGTTCCCGGGAAGCCGTAACAATGAACTGAGACGAACGGTTCGACGTACACGAAGTCTATGATGTTGAGCGTCGTAGGGGACGATCGTGACGTCGGGAAATATCCCTAGGAGAGGTAGAGGGCTGTCGGAAGATCCCAACAGCGAGGGGGACGGCGAAGAGGCGATACGACGTGTCTGTACGTCGTTAAAACGCGTAACAGTAAAAACACTCGTTGTTTCGAGTCAACAGCGACTGAGGGGGCTGCCCACGGCTGAGTAGTGGTCGGAGGGGGCGACGGCACGCCGGAGAGGCGGCCAACGGCGACGGTGGCCGCTGCTGCACAGAAAATGTGGCTGCTGCGTGGTTGGAGATCGCACTGGCTGGCGGAGGAAGGCCGTGACAGCGCTGGAGGGGCCTGTCGCCTTCGACAGCGCCGGAGCGGTGCTGTCGTGCTCATGGCGGCGCTGTCACGTGCCTGGGGTTCACACAGGCCGCGGGATTGCTCGGAGATGGTCGGGGTGGAGGAAGGAGATGACGACACGAGGGGGTTGTGTTACGACGCTGTGAAGAAGCAGCGTGCGAAGAAAATGAAGGCGACGGGTTTTTGCGTGTGTTACTGTGAAACATAGGCTAGGCTCTCAAAATAATAACCTAGGTATTGCTTAATATAGGGTGTGGGCTGAGAACGTGGCTAGGGCTAGGTCAAGTTAGAGTTAGGGTTTGTTATAGGATTTTATTTAGATATAGAATTGTTATTATACCCATTTAAAGGCCCAAGATCACATTCCCTCTCTCCACCTGATGTGTGTGCGGCCAAAGGGGATAAAAGGACTAATTCAAAAATTAGGGGAAGATTTAAGATTATAATAAAATAATTAGAGGGATAAAATTATTAAAATTTGGGCTAAGTAATAATTAAACTGGGGAAAAAGTGAAAATGGGTCAAATGGAGCTCTAAAATCGTAAGATAAATACTGGGGTGACCGCACGGACGAGAGAAACGCAACTAAGAAGACAGATCACAATTTCGACGACAAGAAACGAAATTAAAAATAAAAAGGCCTCACGACAAAAGTGAAAATCGCGACGTCTCATCAAACAAAGTCAAACCGTGGGAGAACGACCCGTGAAATGACGTTCCAAAATAATTCCAAAATTTAATACTCTTCGAGAGGGTCACAACGGCATATCACACTATAGGGTTCGGTTACAGACAAAGCCTAAAATAAATATGTGCACGAACAAGACTACGTGCACGTAAAGCGTATAAAGGATACGGGGTCCAAAGGCGACGGTAATTCCAAATTGGGCACATGTCGGGGGTCGGCTTGCTAAGGATGCAACCAATGTGCTACGTCCCTATCAACTCAACAACACGACTCACATACAAGGCAACAAAACCAATCAGGTACCCGAAATTTCTATACACACAGCCGTATAACGAATAGTGAGTACCGGCCGTTACACAATGGAAATAAGAAAAGAAATACTTATCTTGCATTAGAATCCATCAATACATTACAAGATTTATTGAAAGAGAACCCCTAATCTAAACTAATCTAAAGCTCCCATGAAAGGGGCAGAAAAGCCCTGAAAAATAGAGGGGGACCCATTACAAGTCGTCCAACCTCTCATATTTATAGGCCCCCACAAAACCCTAACGGTTTGGGTCCAAAAACCCACTAAAACGCTGAAAAAGGGCCACCCGATCGGTTGGAAGGTCAACCGATTGGGTGATAGCTTCTGAAAATCTTCACCCGATCGCTGAACCGATCGGGTGAGTCGTCGGGTCGTGAGCTGGGGAAGCTTCGACTACAGGTGACCCGATCGGTTGACAAGTCAACTGATCGGGTGGAGTTCGGCTCAGAAAACAAAGAACACTGTCATACCCAACCGATCATTGAACCGATCGGTTGGGGTTTGCCTCATCCTTGCTTCTCCTCGGGTCTAATACGTGTGCACGAACCGATCGGGTGGATCTGTCCACCCGATCGGTTGAAGCTCCAAAACTTCAAATCCTCATCTTTGGCCATCGGATCTTTGTCGTATAAGCGTGCTTTGGTCCCGACATGCAAGGTTGACTCCAAAAGACACCCAAATGCCGACATTTACCTGAAATACAAACAATACACCTAATAGTCAATATGAACCAAAATGTGATATATACAACATGGAATGAGATGAAACGCATATGAAAACACGATGAAGAGCGTGTGCAAAAGGTGAAATATGAACACGCGTCAGACATTGCTAGCACATGGGACATATATCGCCAACATCATGAGTCCCCAGAGCAACAGAAAGTGTCGCACGAGATCCCGAGAGCCATTCGTCAAAGATGACTATGTATCAGCTTTCACCCGATCGGGTGAAACAGCCACCCGATCGGGTCATACAGTCTATGTCAGTGCTGAAGAAGAGACCGTTCGACCTGATCGGTTCAGTGATCAGGTGGATGTATGACAGAGTGCAGTTTTGAAGGCAATAGCTCACCCGGTCGGTTGACTTGTCAACCGATCGGGTCATGTATTGTGACCCGATCGGGTCGGCACTTTCAACCGATCGGGTCAGCTACTGTTGCTTCCCAAGCTCAAGAAATCCAAGACTCACCCGATCGGTTTAGTGATCGGGTGAGATTTACCAGAGCTGAAGACATATTTTTCCGTCGTTTCACCCGATCGGGTGAAGTCTCACCCGATCGGGTGAGTGTCTGTTTTTGTATTTTTGTGGGAATATTCCCTGGCATCATGCCCACTTGTATAAATAGTACTAGGTTTTCCCAGAAACGAGGTCCCCACTTTTTAAGCTGTTTTAGGGATTTTTCAGCTGCTTCAATTAAACACTTAGTATAAGTTCTTTGATCGTTTTCATATTTTGATATTGTGTTTCTGCTTCTATGTGCTACGGTGAACAATTGCTTGATTTCAATTCTGATGGCTATATCTTCTGTTATTGCATTTGCCACCATGTTTAGTGAGTAGTTCTTCAATCTAGGACATTGGTCGAAGCCCCATCGTGGGTTCTTCCTAGAACGGCCATAGGTCTAGGGATCCGATTGGATCTAGGGATTTTGATGGTTACGCGGGGGCGTTTCATTGTCATCGACAGGAAAAAGACCGCCTTTGACCATTGGGCCAAGAGGAAATAAAACGGGAGTTTGATTCTCTAGCCATAGCTCACCCCCTAGCATTGGCATCGAGTCCTTGCACGTGGGAACGGCTTGGACGAAATGTTGTGAGCGATAGTTGTGATCTTAGTGCTCCCAGAGTCGGATGGTGTTGTACATGGGAATGCCCACCGTCTGAAGCCGGGTTGACCTAGCATATCATCATGGGCATCGACCGGAATATCGGGCCCATGGGACGCTAGGTACCACTTTTAGAGGCAACGTCTCACCGCCAAACCCTAGCATTCGGTCATATTCCTATCCTTCGGCCGTAATAGTGAGAATCCATGATTATGGCGGAAGCCAAAGTCCTAGGTTACCTTTTGACCTTTTACATCTGTTATATTAGTTTACAATCATGACAACCAATCGAGAATAGGCTGGCTCATCCACCAGGTGATCCGGTTCCTGAATGTTTGCAAGTATAACACACGCCTCCCCGTGATCGACCCCCGAAGCTATACTTCGACACCGTGCGCTTGCGGTTTATAAATTCTAATTCTAGTATCTCCGTCCCGGTTTGCGTGTTAAACGGGCGGCCGGTCAAGCTCTATGGCGCCATTGCCGGGGAGGCAACGTGCTTGTTACACTTAGGACCTTGTTATCCTTGAGACTAGCTCACATCCTCACCCCGTGATCATTTTCACAATCTACATTTTTATTTTTATTTTTTTTATTTCATATCATACCATACGTGCTTCACGGTATATCTTAATTTTACATGCGCAGAAACTCAAGGAGTCTCGACGATTTAGTTCCTTTGGATCTTGAGATCAACGCTACCGTAAGGTGTTTGAACGTAGAAAGAAGAAGAAGAGAAGAATTTGCTGCCATGGCAGCAACCGTCACTCCTCCAAAGTCTTTGCTCAAATATTCGATGTCGTCTATTGGGTCTACATCCAGCATTCGACCTCCGGCCATTACGACCGAAAACTTTGAGTTGAAGCCATCACTTGTGGCTTGGATCCAACAAAACCAATTTGCTGGAGCTCCTATGGAGAATCCCATCGAGCACTTAGACTCTTTCTTGGAGAAGTGTAAGACATTTAAGATCAATGGCATACCAACCGAGGCTATTCGGTTAAGGTTATTCTCGTTCTCTCTACGGGATAAAGCGAAGCAATGGCTAAGGGGCAAGGACCCCAACACATTCACTACTTGGGAGCGGCTTTCAAACGCATTCTTGAACAAGTTCTTTCCTCCGGGAAAGATGATGAAGCTGTGATATCTCCTCTTTCTCCCAAGCTAGCCATGAGTCGCTACATGAAGCGTGGGTGAGGTACAAAGAAATGCAAAGGAGGTGTCCTCACCATGAGCTCCCCCGTTGGCAGATCATCAACCTATTCTATAATGGACTGAGGGATGATTTGAAGTCCTCTATGGATGCTGCAGCAGGTGGATCTTTCATGTCGAGAAACAAAGTGGATGCCAGAACTATCTTGGAGAACATGGCATCCAACAACGAGAGGTGGAGTGATGAGCGTGCGACACCAAAAGCCGGTGGCATGCATCGGATTGAGGAAGTGGACAAGCTATCAAGCAAATTCGATTTGCTTTCCACTCAAATTTCAGCATTTATGGTTGGAGCCGGTGCCGCTAGCCCACAGCAAGTAGTGGCCATGGAAACTGAAGTGATTGGAGACTGACGTGCATTTATATTTTATATATTCACGCACATTTTCTTCGTGATTTTCTGTTGTTTTCCGGTGTTTCGTATCAATTCTCTCGTGATTTTTAGTTTTCTTTCACTTCTTTGTGTTTTTGTGCCAATGCAGGAGATTGCCAGCGTTGGGGACATATAAAGCAGATATCATGAGTCCCCGGAGCAACGGGAGGTGTCACGAGCGATCTCGAGGGCCAAACATCGAAGAATTCCATATATTAGCCCTCAACCGATCGGGTGGACAGAGCCACCCGATCGGTTCGTGCACGCGTATCCGACCCGGACAGGAGCAGAAGTGAAGAGCAGCTCACCCGATCGGTTCAGTGCTCTCTGTCTTTTGGAGCTGAATTCCAACCGATCGGGTGACATCTCACCCGATCGGTTCATCTGAAGCCGAAAATTCCCATCTCATGACCCGGTGAGCTCACCCGATCGGTTCAGCGACCGGGTGAAGTGTCTGAAGAATGAAGGCAATGTCGACCGTCAACTCACCCGATCGGTTGATGCTTCAACCGATCGGGTGGTCGTGTTTTCTATAAATAGCCCTAGGTTTTCCCCCAAACAAAAACAGTTATTTTTTCTATCTTTTTGGGGACTTTTGACGGCTCGGAATTTATTTCGTCTTGTAAGTTTTCTGATTGGTCTGTAACTTTGATATTTCGTTCTTAATACTATTTGCTCTGTATTTCTATTGCCTGATTTTGATTCTGGTGGCTAAATTTTGTTGTGTTGATATTTTTGCTATGAATCGTGAGTAGTTCCCCAATCTGGGATTTTGGTGGAAGCCCCTTCGTGGGTTCACCCTAAAACGACCATATGATTAGGGTTTCGAAAGGATTTAGGAATTTAGATGGTTACGTGGAGAGTTTTATTGTCATTGGCGGGAGAAAGACAGCCTCTGACCGTCGGGCCAAGGGAAAATAAAACTGGCATTTGATCCCCTAACCACAGCTCACACCCCTGGTGTAGACATTGAATCCTAGCGCGTGGGACCGACAGGATGAAATGTTGGGAGTAATCGTTGCGAGCTTAGTGCTTCTGGAGTTGGTCGGTGTTAATGGACATGGGAATGCCCACCGTCAAAACCCGGGTAGACCTAGCGTATCATCCTGGGCATCGAACGGAATATCTGGCCCATGGGACGCTAGGTATCACTCTTAGAGGCAACGTCTCACCACTAAACCCTAAAATCCAATCGTAATCCTATCCGTCGGTCGTAATAGAGAGGGCACATGATAGGGTGGAAACCAAAGTCCTGGGTTCCCTTTTATATCTTGCATCCTTCGTATTTCTATTTCGTGACATCCAATCGATTGATCGGGCTAGCTCACCCACTGGGTGATCCGGTTCTTTCTTGACAACAAGCACAACACACGCCTCCCTGAGTTCGACCCTCAAGCCACACTACAACACCGTGCGCTTGTGGTTACAAATATTTAAATCTGGTATCCCCGATCCTACTGCATATATTGCTAAATCTAGGGGATGTCAAGCTTTATGGTGCCGTTACCAGGGAGGCAACGTGCTTGTTTCTTTTAGGACCCTGTGAACCCTAGAGACTAGTTCACATCCTCACCACGCGATAATTTTCGCATTCTACAGTTTCATTTTTATTTTTTATTCTTTATTTTCTGTTTTTTATCTGAAGTTATACCATACATGCTTCACGGTTGTTTCTTGATTTTCATGCGCAGGAACACAAGAAGTCTTGACGACTTGATTCCTCTAGATCCAGAGATAAACGCCACCGTGAGGCGTCTGAACGCCGAGAGAAGAAGAAGGGAAGAGGGTGCCACCATGGGAGAAAATACCCCTCCCCAAAAGTCCTTGCTTGAGTACTCGATGCCGTCCATCGGGTCCACGTCCAGCATCCAACCTCCGGCCATTACGGCAGGAAGTTTCGAGCTGAATCCGTCATTGGTGACCTGGATCCAACATGACCAGTTTTTAGGGGCTCCCATGGAGAGCCCAATCGAGCACTTGGACTCGTTTTTGGAGAAGTGTGACACCTTCAGAATCAACAATGTGTCGACTGAAGCCATCAGGCTCAGATTATTCCCATTCTCTCTGCGGGACAAAGCCAAACAATGGCTGAAGGGGAAGGACCCCAATACTTTTACAACTTGGGAGAAGCTGTCCAACGCGTTCCTGAACAAGTTCTTTTCCCGGGGGAAGACAATGAAGCTGAGGAGCGAGATCTCCTCCTTCTCCTAAGGTAGCCACGAATCCTTGCATGAGGCATGGATGAGGTATAAAGAGATGCAAAGGAGATGCCCTCACCGTGAACTCCCCAAATGGAAAATCATCAATTTGTTCTATAATGGGCTAAGGGATGATCTGAAGTCCTCAATGGATCCACGGCTGGAGGGTCCTTCATGGCAAGGAACGAAGTAGACGCCGAAAAATTCTGGAAGATATGGCGTCAAATAATGAAAGGTGGTGCAATGAACGCACCGTGCCAAGGTCTGGAGGAATGCACCGAGTAGAGGAGGTCGACAAACTATCTAGAAAATTTGATTTGCTATCTATCCAGATCTCGGCATTCATGGTGGGAGCTGGTGGTGCCAACACACAGCAAGTGGCAGCAGTAGAAGCTGAAGTCTTGGGAGACTTTGATGGTGGTGATATCTCACCACCGGTGGATCAGGTGAGTGCTCTTTTCTATAACCCGACGGGTAATACACCCTATCCACCGAGGACAAGCTCAAATCCGGTATATTCTCCCAACAACCGGAACCACCTGAACCTGAGCTATAGGGCACCATACCAGCAGCCCCAGCAACCTCAGATGCAATTGTACCAGCCACCTCAGCAGCAGCAGCAGTTGTACCAGCAGCAACAACAACCCCAGCAGATGTTTCAACATTACCCCCCGAGAAATCAGCAGCCCCCGCCACAGCAGAAACCATATAACCAACAACGGGTAATCTCTCCGGTCGAGAATCTCTTGACCCAATATATATCGAACCAGCAGAAGATTAACCTGCAGCTACAGATGGGATAGAAGACTTTGGCCGATCAAGTGACCCATCTGGGGTTGCAAGTGGCCAATCTTCAGAGGACACATGGCCAATTGCCGGGTCAGCCTGAGGTCAATCCTAGGGGTCCAATCAAACATTGGCCTTGACGCATGATCATGCGAATGTATCTGCGATAGTCTTGAGAAGCGGCACACAGATTCCGACTAGGGAGGCCGCTAAAGAACTCGAAGCTCCATTGGTCGATGGGAGACCAAATGTAAAAGCAAATGACGATGGAGCTTCGTCATCAAACACCATGACTCCGGAGGGAGTTTCTGAGGAAGAAAGGAAGAAGAATGAGGAAGGCAACTTGAGAGTTTTCAAACCTGCAAAGCCATTTCCCCAAAGACTTGCCAAGGCGAAAATAGATGAGAAGTACGGTAAGTTTTTCGACATGGTGAAAGACTTAAGTTTGCAAATCCCCTTCCTAAAGGCTATAGAGACCATCCCTTCATATGCCAAATTTCTGAAGGATTTGGTAACGAAGGGTACAAGGAAAGAGAAAGTCGTCCTGACAGCGGAGTGCAGCGCTCTGATTCAACGAGCGAATCCGCCAAAGCTCAAAGACCTAGGGAGCTTCTCCATCCCATGCTCGAAAGGAGAGGTGAAAATCAATCGGGCACTCGTCGACTTGGGTGCGAGCGTGAGTCTGATGCATATATCCTTATACAAGAGGATAAAAATGGGCGACCTTGAACCCACCGGAATGACTCTGCAACTGGCAGACAGATCGGTGAAGTACCCTGTGGGGGTTGTGGATGACTTGCCGGTGAACATCAGCGGCGTATACGTGCCTGTGGATTTTATAGTAATGGACATGCCGGAGGACAATCATACCCCGATTATCCTCGGGAGGCCCTTCATGGTGACCGCTGGCATACTCATTAATGTGAAGAAGGGGAAGCTGTCCCTGAATGTGGGCGACCAGAAAGTCGAGATTGATTTGGGACTGTCAATGAAGCATCCTCCGGAGGAGCAAAGATGTAATCTATTGGATGTCGAGGAAGACAGAATCGTTGAAGCTGAAGCTTGGGATGTTCTCTCGAGGAACCCCCCCCATAGCTTGGGGGGCCTTGAGGAGCACATTGGGTCGAAAGAAGAAGAAATAGCTGGAGAGGTGTGTATCTCACGGATGACTCCTCCCAAATTCAAGAAGGTTGCTCTGACAGAGAGCAAGGGAAAAGAGCCCTTGAGGCTCACTGCTGATGAAGTCCGGATCCTACGAAGAGTGGCGGTTGACGCCAACATGAGGGAAAAGCCCCGGACACCACCAGCGGGAGGATCGTTGAGAGCATCTACCTGTCACCTCTATCACCGATAAGGGTCGCTGCTCCAAAAGCTTAAAGGATGTCGATCATTGGTCATCATCTGCACCAACCCCCCTGAAGATCGCATACCGGGAGTCGAGCAAACGACTTTAAATAACAGCGCTTCATGGGAGGCAACCCATGTTCTGAACTCTCGTCGTTATTTATAGGATTAGTTTTCTTATTTTTGGTGAATAAATTCTGCCATGGGGATTTTCATCGGGAGACTTAGATGATTTTTGTGTTTGTACAGGAAATTACCCTCACCCGATCTGTTCAAGCATCAACCGATCGGGTGGGCTGTGTCTGAAGATGGGCTGTATCAGAGCATCAGCCAACCGATCGGGTGGCAAATGAGGGTGATCAGGTGGCAGAACGGGTGACAACAACAAAGCTCTCGGAAATTTTGGTGAAAAAACCATCCGATCGGTTGAGCTGAAGCTGTGATCGGGTGGCAGACCAGGTGGAGAGCGCAAAGATCTTGGGAAATTTGTGAAGCGGTCAACCGATCAGGTGAAAACTCACCCGATCGGTTCACTTGTAGCTGCTCTCCAACAAGAATTTTCGAAAATTAACCCACCCGATCGGGTGAGATCTCACCAGATCGGTTCGTCTAACCCTATAAATAACCCCCCTCACCCGATTTCATTTCTCACCCGAACTCTCTCTCTCTCTTATGGTCGTTTCCTCTCCCCTTCATCCCAAACGGTCTCATCTCTCTCTCCCACTACTCCTAAGCTCACTCCTCCCACTTCCTCCATCTACCTCTCCCATAATCAATCCTCTCCCCACCCCGTTTAACCCTAAATTCGACAAATCCCTAGCCCTAACCCTAACATTTCGAAAATTTTCCTCTTGTTGGATCGAAGTGCCGCGGCTTCACATACTCCTCAATTGCACGGTGAAGGACCTTTTGTGAGCAAGGAATCGCGTCGATACTGGGTACACTCGCTCCTGAGCTTTATTTTTACTTTGCCCAAGTATTTGCATTTTGCCCCATTGTCGTTTGATTGTGTGCATACATTAGTCTTGCATTCACATTGCATCACCACACTATCATGGCCAAAGACAAGGGTAAGGGGATCATGCAGGAAGAGGAGCCGTCTCGTAAGAGACACAAATCCACACGTCCACCACGTACACGTGCTCCTCATACTCCTCCTACCCGACCACCATCCCAACCCATTATTCCTGTGGCGGACCCGCTGATGGACCCGCAGGGAATCCGTTTCTTGAGTCTAGAGCATAAAGATATTTATAATCGACTCAACCAACGATCTCAATTATCAACTAAGTTTGCCCATGTTCAAACCCTCATCGATCTCGAAGTTTTCTCCGGTGTCGAGACTCTATTTGCAAACCTAGGATGGCTAAGCTTCTTAAACTCCCATGCACCATCATACCCAGCCCTCACACTCAAATTTCTTTCGACTCTTAAAACTGAGGGGGGGGGGTCACTCATAGATTTTCGCCTACGAAACCGAAACTACTGCACCCACGTGAACACCATCAACAACATTTTCAGTTTCCCCATTCTCGGTGCCGATATCTGCCCATATGATTTTCATCGCGACTTCGATGTCGATTATTTTTGGGGTCGTCTCACCCTTCATGATCGTTATCCTCGAGGCAAAGGCCAAGGCCTCCTCCATCATCCACCATGTCTTTCGTCTAGCCCACCGTATCATATCTAGCACTTTCTTTCCCCGGGATGAGTCCGGGACTGTGACTATCCCTGACCTTGTTAACATTTGGGCTATGACTTTTGATTTCATTCCCAGTGTTGACGGGATCACTTTTGAGGCCCCGCGCGTACCTATTAATGGCGGTGCATGGCTAATTCAAAAACTCCTTGATATTAGCAGCGCCGGCAAGGGCAAATATTGCTGTGGGGGCCTCATTACCCTCATTGCCTTACACCCCCGTTCAACGTCGTTATCCCCCGTGACTTGCCTCATGCCGCAGGATCCACATATCTAGATCTTGATGTCCTGCGACACACCCACATGATCAAGCCTCGAGGCAACGATAGATTTGCTTTTTACTATGGCCACCCCCCTGCTCCATATACCACTTTGCCTAATCCTTGCCGTATGGCTATTCATCTTGAGGAGACTAGTCGTTTCCTCCAGATCCAGAGTTTGTAGGGGGTTACATCTTCAGTTTCCACTCCCTGATGCACCACGACCACCGTCCCCTGTCGCCCACTTAGGTGAACAGGATATCCATGCGTTTAGGAAGGACCCCGGGGCTAGACCTAGTGGCGCCACCCTGGCTTCTGTCGCTATTTCTTCCGAGGCACTCACTTCGGCCCTCTTAGGCCTTGCCTCCGGTGCCGGCACGACCACTTCCGTCAGCACCTCTTCTGCTGTTCGTCAGGCCACATCCGCTCGCCTCGCTCTTGAGACCGAGCTCACTCCTCTGCGGGCTGGCACATCTACCTCTACCTCCTCGGACCCGTCTACTTCCTTCCTCTCTCACCCACGTTTCCTCGCACTTGAGCGAAACGTGGCCACTATTCTCCGTATTCTTACACATGTTCACGGTCCTCCTCCACCTACTCCAGCACCATAACCACCTCCTTCGCCTCCTCGACGATCATCACCTCCTCCATCACGATCATCACCTCCTCCATCACCCCCTAGGTGATCATCCCCTCCCATCACCACATCTTCTCCACCCACGACCACTACCGTCGACCCTACACTCCCACCACCCTCCTCCATCACTACTGTATATTCGTGTCGCAAGAAATTAGCTGTGCGCTCGAAATCATTGCCCACTCCCACCACATCGATCGCCGCTTCCCTCCCACTTACCATTATCACCGTCACTCCACCCATCATCCACACCATCACTGCACCCATCCATTCACCACCTCCACCACTTTCTCCACTTCTTCGCACACCCATCACCTCTCCCGCCCACACCCCCCATCCTCCTCCGAGGAGGACGAGGACACTATCTCTGCTGCATTTTTATTTCTTTTTTTTCTTTTCCGATTTTCTCCCTAGCATTCTTTTTCTGCATTACCATGATCACACATTTTGTTAGCATTGTCATAATCAGCTTGGGGGAAATCGAATTTTGTGCATATTGTCATGTGATGTCGTTGTTGTGTGCCTGTTTATATGTGTTCTTTGGATGTTTTTATATCTTTTAGTTATGCGTTTCTTTTTCTTTATTTTTCTGTTTCCTTTGTGTGTCTTTCATGTTTTTCAATTTTTTGTGTCGGTGCGTACTTCCCTCCCATTTTCATTGCCCTCTCGTATTTACTCTTATTACATTGAGTGCAATGCAAGGTTTAGCATGGAGGGGTCTCACTTTGTGTGTCAATTTTATCTTTTTCACCGTTTTGAGTCGTTTTCATCGTATTTTCTTTTTCTTTCTCTCTTTTTATTCTCCCTCTCCTAGAGATGACCCCACATGATGATCTGCCACGGAACCACACACACACTTAGCTTAGATACGATAATCACCTTCACTAACCCTAGGAAGCCGAGTCCTATTGCATTTCACGCTTCGTGGGTTCACTTTTCTTTTATGTGAGTCGTGTGTCGTGACTAGCTAGTGGTGTGCTTCTACTTTGTGATTTTGATTTATATACATGTCCTTGGTTGACCCCTAGACTATCATGCTTCAATTTCGAATATGCGGTATTTTGCCTCTACTGTCTGCTTCTCTATGCATGAAATATATATAGTACGCATCAATTCGCATGTGTCGGGACTCTACCAATAGGACTAGGATAACACATTTTGCTTATGCTCTGATTCGCGAGAAAATTTTCTTTTGCCCAAGTGTTTAGAATTCGATTTCTTTTTTGTTTTACTTGGTGTAAATCCCCTCGTCGTATACCGTTCTCCCACTTGGGAGAGTACACAAGTGTATAGCCAAAAATCCAAAAGCCCAAAAAAAAGAGAAGAAAAATCCAAAAAGAAAAAGAAAAGAAAAAATATGTATAGCCAAAAACCAAAAAAAATATACAAATACCCAAAACCCAAAAAATTCCCGTTGTGAATATCATTCCTATCCACCGTGAATAAAGCGAAGGCGAGAATTTGCACCGAGTGTTATACTCCACACCTTCTCAACCTCCTTCGTTTTCGAACACACTTGGCATAGGAATTTTCTAGCGATTATCTAGGCAATAGTGCGGTGATCTTCTAGTTCCTAGCAGTTGAGTCCCCGACACATGATACGCTTCAATTATTATTCTATTCTCATGCATTCTTGAGCTATTATTCACCGCTTATTCGAATTGAATCGATATTTGGGTCATTCCTTGGGTAAGTGTATATGGAGCTTTATTGCACAATTTAGATAGTGACACCGTCTGCTAGCTCACGACCACACTCACTCGCGCTTCACCGCGTGGGCCCACGACACTTGTATGGACTCATATTCCTTGGTTTAGTGATGTGTTTTATCGCATGCTTGCTTAGTGTGGCGTGTTTGATTTTGTTGGCTCTGACGGACGATCTAGGACTTTGATTTCTCGTTCTGTTTCTTCCTTTCTATTTTTCCCTCCGAGCTCCTACTCTCACTCGTCTTCCTCAAGGACGAGGAAGGTTTCAGCTTGGGGGATTTTGATGTGTGTTTATATTTTATATATTCACGCATGTCTTCTTCGTGATTTTCCGTTGTTTTCCGGTGTTTCGTATCCATTCTCTCTTGATTTTTAGTTTTCTTTCACTTCTTTGTGTTTTTGTGCCAATGCAGGAGATTGTCAGCGTTGGGGACATATAAAGCAGATATCATGAGTCCCCGGAGCAACGGGAGGTGTCACGCACGATCCCGAGGGCCAAACGTCGAAGAATTCCATATATCAGCCCTCAATCGATCGGGTGGACAGAGCCACCCGATCGGTTCGTGCACATGTATCCGACCCGGACAGGAGCAGAAGTGAAGAGCAGCTCACCCGATCGGTTCAGCGATCGGATGAATCCGTCAATGATCTCTGTCTTTTGGAGCTGAATTCCAATCGATCGGGTGACATCTCACCCGATCGGTTCATCTGAAGCCGAAAATTCCCATCTCATGATCCGGTGAGCTCACCCGATCGGTTCAGTGACCGGGTGAAGTGTCTGAAGAACGAAGGCAATATCGACTGTCGACTCACCCGATCGGTTGATGCTTCAACCGATCGGGTGGTCGTGTTCTCTATAAATAGCCCTAGGTTTTTCCCCAAACAAAAACACAGTTATTTTTTCTATCTTTTTGGGGACTTTTAACGGCTCGGAATTTATTTCGTCTTGTAAGTTTTCAGATTGTTCTATAACTTTGATATTTCGTTCTTAATACTATTTGCTCCGTATTTCTATTGCCTGATTTTGATTCTGATGGCTAAATTTTGTTGTGTTGATATTTTTGCTATGAATCGTGAGTAGTTCCCCCAATCTGGGATTTTGGTGGAAGCCCCTTCGTGGGTTCTCCTTAGAACGACCATAGGATTATGGTTTCGATAGGATTTAGGAATTTAGATGGTTACGCGGGGCGTTTTATTGTCATTGGTTGGAGAAAGACCGCCTCTGACCGTCGGGCCAAGGGGAAATAAAACTGGCGTTTGATCCCCTAACCACAGCTCACACCCCTGGAGTAGACATTGAATCCTAGCGCGTGGGAACGGCAGGATGAAATGTTGGGAGTAATCGTTGCGAGCTTAGTGCTCCCGGAGTTGGTCGGTGTTAATGGACATGGGAATGTCCACCGTTCGAACCCAGGTAGACCTAGCGTATCATCCTGGGCATCGACCGAAATATCGGGCCCATGGAACGCTAGGTATCACTCTTAGAGGCAACGTCTCACCACTAAACCCTAAAATCCAATCGTAATCCTATCCGTCGGTCATAATAGAGAGGGCACATGATAGGGTGGAAACCAAAGTCCTGGGTTCCCTTTTATATCTTGCATCCTTCGTATTTCTATTTCATGACATCCAACCGATTGATCGGGCTAGCTCACCCACCGGGTGATCAGGTTCCTTCTTGACAACAAGCACAACACACGCCTCCCTGAGTTCGACCCCCAAGCCATACTACAACACCGTGCACTTGCGGTTACAAATATTTAAATCTGGTATCCCCGATCCCACTGCATATATTGCTAAATCTAGGGGACGTCAGAGACTTCGGTGTTGGAGAGATTTCGGCGCCTGTGGATCAAGCAAGTGCCTTATTCTATAATCCTACGGGAAATGCGCCTTATCCGCCAAGAACAAGTTCTAACCCTGGATATTCTCCCAGCAATCGGAATCATCGGAATTTTAGCTACAAGGCATCCTACCAACAATTTCAGCAACTTCCTCAACAACAATACCAACCTCCTCTGTTGAGTATTGGACCTCTCCATACTTGGTGTTAATGATGAGCAAACATAAATACTTGTGTCTAATCCCCTATTTTGCAGTTAATCCATTGCCTAAGCTATTTATGAAGATCTACTAGCAATGGATGACTCACAAAGTTCATTGAAGGCAAATCACATGGATTGGATGATCGTAGATGATGATTGAAGCTCCGTGAAGACTTCAAGCTCATACGATGGAAAGAAGAGATTATACGTCAAATGTAATTTTCTTTTATCTCTTCTAGTATGTAGCTTAGAAGTAGAACCTTGATGGAGCACTCACACACATCTACATTTGGGCGTAGGACATCATTAGATCTTTTGTCCTTTGAACCCAATTCATTTGTTCTTTGATTGTGCAAGGATTGTTTATAAAGTCGAATGCTTAACAGTTTACAGTCGCCTGTCTCAAAAACAGTCGACTGTGTTTTTTTCAACAGTCGCATGTTATGCACAAGCTTTTGCAATCAAGTTTTGGGCATTTCTGTTTATTTCGCATAGGCCACTGATGAACGATTCACAGGCGCCTGTCCTAGTGACAGTCGACTGTGTTTTGTAAATCAGTCGCATGTCTATCCTTCTGCCCAAACTATTTTGATCTGCCTCTTACGGCCAGTCGACTAATGTTGAATATACAGTCGACTGTCTCTTGGACCAGTCGACTGTGTATGCTGCAACAGTCGTCTGTCTGTGAGCCAATTTATTGACTCAGCTCTCTGAAAATTCTCAGGGTATTTGACAGTCGTCTGTATAAGGATTTACAGTCGCCTGTTCTGATTAACAGTCGACTGTATTATCCTCATCAGTCGTCTGTCCTGTTATCTTACAGGATATCCAGATTTCATTCAACTTACCATCTCTCGGCCAGTCGCCTGTAGAAGTAATTACAGTCGCCTGTTGGTTTAACAGTCGCATGTCTTAGCTTCATCAGTCGACTGTACACATGGTAAGTTACCGTTATGAATTCTTACCTACCCATGCTGACTATGCATCAGTCGACTGAGGTTTCTTCATCAGTCGACTGTTGCGGGTTCAGTTTCTATCCGTTGAGAATTTTCTCACGGATTCCAAAAGAGTTTTTGCCCAAACTGTTTTGTGGATTTGAGAAACCTATAAATAGGGCTTCTACTGTTCCATTGAAAGGTTACTCGTTGATCTTAAGCTTTCATTTTCTAAAGTCTAAAGCTCTCAAATCCAAAGCCCTAAGATTTCCAAATCCTTGATCTCTTGCTCTCCAACCTAGAACCAAAGAGTTATCATCTAGGCAATTGGTGCAGTCAAGAGAAAGGGCTTCTCCTCTCTTCCAAGAGAGTTCTTCAACACACATCACTTCTCATTCAAGTTCTACTTCAAGAATTCTTACCTACCCATGCTGACTGTGCATCAGTCGACTGAGGTTTCTTCATCAGTCGACTGTTGCGAGTTCAGTTTCTATCCGTTGAGAATTTTCTCACGGATTCAAAAAGCGTTTTTGACCAAACTGTTTTGTGGATTTGAGAAAACTATAAATAGGGCTTCTACTGTTCCATTGAAAGGTTACTCATTGATCTTAAGATTTCATTTTCTAAAGTCTATAGCTCTCAATCCAAAGCCCTAAGATTTCCAAATCCTTGATCTATTGCTCTCCAACCTAGAACCAAAGAGTTATCATTTAGGCAATTGGTGCAGTCAAGAGAAAGGGCTTCTCCTCTCTTCCAAGAGAGTTCTTCAACACACATCACTTCTCCTTCAAGTTCTACTTCAAGGCATAGGTGATTGTAAGTGTTACTTTCAGATTTCATTATTTTCGTATATTGAATTTGCTCTCGGGTTGTGAGAGCGATTTGCTTGCTCCCAAGTTGTGGGAGTCAAGGACATCGATTGTATTCAAATTGCACTTGTAGGGTTGCTACAAGTGGGTTTTAAGGAAACCTCAAGTTAGGGTTCTAACTTGAGTATCCGGAGGATTCCTGGTGGAAGGGACGTAGGATTACCTGGAACAAGTCGGGAGTTGACTTAGGTAATCCGAACCCTAGAAACATAATTGTGTTTGCAATTTTTTCTTATTTGGGTTCATTTCTAATTCCGCATTATATTGTTGGTTTGCATTTTATTTGGTGTAAATTTCTTTTAAATTTGCATAAACACTATTCAACCCCCCTTCTAGTGTTTTCCCCATAGACAAGGTCCTTATAATTGGTATCAGAGCACAAGGTTATATTTATGGCATCCAACAACAACAACGTTCCACCTCCGCCTACGTACAACAATCACGACCGTGATGGAGCGTCCACACTCTTCGAAGGTCAATCTACGGTACGTCCTCCATGTTTCAATGGTACTAATTTTGGTTATTGGAAGTGTAGGATGGAGACGTTCCTTAGGAGTGCTTCACTTTGGAGAACACTCCACAAGGAATACGTCGAGCCCTCCGAAAAGGATTTCGAGAAATGGACGACTTCCGAGAAGTCCGTCGAAGTCAACAATGCTAAAGCAATGAACGCTCTTCATTGTGCGTTGGACATGAATAAGTTCAACAAGATATGCACATGTAAGAGTGCATATCAAATTTGGAACCATCTCATCGTTACCCATGAAGGAACGAATAAGGTAAAACTTTCGAAGTTATATGTTGCCATGCAAAACTTTGATTTGTTTCATACGCAGGAGAATGAGAGCATTGCATCGATGTACGGTCGCTTTACCGACATCACAAATGAATTGGAAGCCCTTGGCCAAAAATATTCCGAACCTGACAAGGTAAGGAAGATCATCATGGGAATGACCTCCAAATGGGAAAGGAGAGCGATCGCCATCTAGGAGGTCAATGACTTGAAGAATTACACGGTTGTGAATCTTATCAGGACTCTCATGTCTTATGAGGTAAGACGAGAGAACCAATTAAAGATTCGAGCCATGATAAATCCTTCGGAGGCCAAGAAGAAAGCTTTGGCTTTCAACGCCAAATCATCATCCTCCGATAGCGAAGATTCGGAAGATGAAATGGATTTGGGTGAAATGGCACAAATGGCGAAGAAGTTCCAAAGTTTCTTTCGCAAAGGTAAATTTTCATCTAATAAACATTTTGAGTCTACTAATGCTACTTCCTCTCTTTGCTTTAAGTGTAATAAGCCAGGGCACATCAAGAGGGATTGCCCAATGCTAAAGAACAAAGAGAAGTGGAAGGCACCGAAGTACCACAAGTCCGACAAGGACATGAGAGACAAGAAGAAAAGACTCGTAGGTACATTCGATGACTCAAGTGAAGAATCATCGAGTGATTCCGATGATGAAATAAGGTGAGAGCGCCCACATGTGTTTCATGTCACGAGAAGACCCACTCTCCGATGAGAGTGACTCCGACTCGGATGAAGAGGTAACAATGGATGAACTTCGTATAGCTAATGAAGAACTATTTGCTAAATATCAATCTTTAATGCTTAGATATACTAGCTTAAAGAAATCAAATGTTAGCAAGTCATCCATTCCATGCATTATCAACAATGACACCATTGTTGATACTTTAACCCTTAAGAAAGCAAATTTAGCTTCTCAAAATGTCACTTTGAGAGATGAGGTGAATAACCTCAAATCTCAACTAGATCAAACACATCCCAAGGATAATAGTGATCTAGTTACATGACACACACAATTGGGTTTAGAGAATGATTCTCTTAAAACCCAAGTGCACGAGCTCAAAGCACAGGTGTCCTCATTGGATACCAACATTTCTTCTTTAAAGGAGAAATATGAGCTCATGTCCTCCCGTATTGTGAGATTCAATAAGGGAAAAGTGTTGGAAGCAACGATCTAGGATCTTGGTTTGATGATGACAAACGTGTCGTTATATCTGACGTGTGTGCTTAGTGTGTTTCAGGATTGACGTAACGTTATATTTGGAGGAGTTGCTATTCATATAGCTATTTGGGTGAGAAAGAGAGAGAGCTTTGGCTAAAGCAAGATGGACTTGGTCTTATATGGGATGAGATGGATGTGGTCAAATCAATTAGCAAGATTTGTCATGATCTTTTTATTCCATATCCAATTTGTATTGCTATCAAATCACATTGCATATCTTTGCAAATCTTCATATCCAATTCAAAATCCATATTCAAAAGAAACCCGTGTCCTATATATACCCAACTTCTTCTAGGGTTGAGAGGGTGCGGCATACATCATACAACGGCGGCAACAAAAGGAGAGCATCCAAGAAAAATAGGGGGCAACAAAAATTTGTGTGGCAGAGCATCAAAGGGTCAAAAATTCTTTTTCGGTAAAACCCTACAAAATTACGCAAAGCCTCACAAATCAAACTGTTCAGCCGTCATCATCATCTTAGCAAAAAGAAAACCCCCTATCATCAAAACTTGCGGCAAACCAAGAATCTCCCAAAGCTTCATCCCAAGTATCATCATGTGATTTGCTAAAGCTTGGATTCATTAGCCGCAAGGATCTCCTTCGGATCAAATAGAAAGCTGTCGTCGTTAAGCGAAGGACCGTCGGAGACGTCGCCATCCGAGCACGAAGTCATCGCCGTCTTCGTTGTCGAATAACGCTCCAACAAGCAAGCACCAAGCGAAGACTGCTGTTGTAGCTCAAGGTCCCGACTTCATCTTCCTTGTCGAGAAGATCTCCACGCCATCGTCACCAATGTCTCCTTGCCGTGAAGAAAATCATCGTCATCCTCTACTGTGCTTCGAAGCAAACACAAGGGCGCTCGTCACCGAGGAGGTGCCACCGGTCGAAGGCGTTGAGTCTTCATGCTACCAAGGATGGAGACGAAGCCCACCCGTTGGTCGTCGTCACGAAGAGCTCGTCGCCGCTGCCGAGAAGGAATCGCCCCCATTGGACGAGATCTCGCCGTCGTTGAGAGCACACCGTCACCTTCGAGGAGCACAGCCGCTGCAAGTCGGAGAGAACGCTGCTGCGGGTTTGGAGAGGTCTCGAAGCGATCACCGCCCGTCGCCGTATCGCCGTAGAAGCCCACGTCACTGTCAAAGTCCGCACGACGAGTCAGAGAAGAAACAAGCGTTGCTGCGGATAGATGCTCTGACGTGGACGAGCCCATGCAACACGAGAATCACGGGTTAATTCATGCTGACGTGGCGCTGGGTTTTATAAGGAGTTGTTGTGCGCACCGACCTCCTATATATTGATTTCAACTGCAGTTGCTTTACACACAGACCTATTTGCGTACTAGAATTCAAAGGGCTACAACTTGACATCCAGGAGTCGGATCGAGACACCGTTTGCGTCAGATCGGAGCTGACAACGTGCCGATTGACAGAGACACCTACATGGACACAAACTAAGCATTTTTAAACCCTTAAACTCTTTTATTCGTGTCTTAGTGTAACGTTCTCTGTAGGGGAAACTTTACCATTTCTGGGGACTATTTTGGGACTTGTCTGGTTGGGGCTAGACAAGTGGGACCCAGCTAGTTTGGGACTAGCTGGTAGAAAGCGTTACTAGGATTGATAGTGAGAGAAAAAACAGTGAGTGGGGTACTGAGAGCCTGGCAAGTGTAGAGACGTAGAGGGTGCTCTGAGCATGCTCTAACTTGTGGTTTTGTACCTATTGCACTATTCAATACTAGTATCTGCTTTGAGGGCTGGAGTAGGTCGTTGGGACGACCGAACCAGGGTAAATCTGATGTGTACTTTGTGTCTGCTTTTTATTTACTCTGCTGCTGCTATATCTGCGTGAGTTTGTTTATGGGTTGCACGAATTATTTTATTAGCCTACTCACCCCCCCCCCTCTAGGCTAGGATCCAGATCCAACAAGTGGTATCAGAGCAGGTTTTAGGATCTAGCCTAGGATTGACCATGAATAACCATATGGATAGTGCTTTTGCTGAGGGTCAATCTGTTTTCCGTCCCCCTAGATTTAATGGAGGTGATTATGCATATTGGAAAAATCGAATGAAAATTTACCTCATTTCTGTTGATTATAAAGCTTGGCAAATGATTGAAAAAGGATATAAACTGCCTATAATTAAAGTAGATAATGTTGAGATTGAAAAACCAAATGACAAATGGGATAATAATGATTGGAAATCTTATTCTTTAAATGCTAAAGCTATGAATGCTCTCATTTGTGTACTTGATAAATCTGAATATAATAGTATCTCACATTATTTAACTGTGCAGGAAATATGGCATACATTGGAGGTGACGCACAAGGGAACGTCACAGGTGAAGGAGTCTAGACTTGCACTTCTGAGCACAGAGTACGAGGGATTTAGCATGCTACCATCAGAGACTATATCAGAGATGTTTGCGATGTAGGATCCTGTCCAAAACAGAGTTAGGATCGATAATATGAAGTTTTAGACTTACGCTTGCGTACGCTGCACGGTAGTCTACGAACTTCGCCTTCGGATTCGCCACGACGGATCGAGTCTACTCACGAACGGAGTAAGGCTACTAAATCCACAATCTAAATCTCTACTTTAGATTAAGAACTTGGATAGAGGGAGAGGAAATATTTCTGCAGAGCTTCGCTAGGATGAAGATGCATGCATGAATTTCATGCAAAAGGTGTAAGAAATGGCTTACCCTTGGGTCTTATTTATAGCCCCCAAGGTAGTTATTTTAGGGTAAGTTGTTCCTTTGGAACAACTTAATTAAGGTGTACCATGATACATGGCACATTATAAGCTTAAGTTGTACCATATGCATGGTACAACATAAGCTTAAGATATTCCCCCTTTATTAGCCATATGTCGCATGCACTTATGCATATATAATGCGACTTTCCCACTCATCCAGAGATCCTCTTCGCAAGGGAACAGATTCCCTTTGTACACGACTTCGTGTATGCGACGTTCGAGGTCCGTATTCCCTCGTACATCCCCCACAAGGGTGTACAAACGTCTTCCATATCCAACATCTCCCACTCACACTTGAGGGGATTGTAAGAGAACGTCTTTCCCTTAGTTCTTTCATCTATCATACCGAGAAATAGATCGTGCGACCGTCATGCGCGTAGAGTCTGTTGTTGTGCACTTGTTAGAGATACACAACGACCTCGAAGGTGCAAAGTTGAGTAGTTCAACGCATGCTTTACCCTAGATTATTTCTTCACATTTCTTGTACTTTATATTCAACAATTGAATCCCATCTGGATTACAATTGGCTGGCCAGCTTTGAATCACTAAAGTCCAAATGCGAATATGAAATCAATCTTCCTCTTCTTGCGAACCTTCTGATCTTGACTTGATTCGCTTTTCTAACGTGCCCCGCCGAGCCGAATTACCATAGCCCATTAGTAACACGCTAAGATAGCGATCATCTCGTCAAATCTAAAGGAACCAATTGGAGTCCTTGAGGGTAAGAGTTAAGACCCGTATGGCCTTTGAGTCTCACATAATAGCAAACACTATTGCTACTAACTCAGTGGTCGAAATGCATACGTGGTATGAACACGTATTACAACATCACTCCTTTCCCAGGGAGAGTATGTCTTAATGATGTTGTACAGATGAAAGATCAGACACCACAGTGCCTATCTTTTGAGTCCCCTTACTACTCAGGAAATATTCCCGGACTCTCATCCTGCATAAGACAGATAGGATTATAAAATCCAATGAGATCTTTTTATCCTTGTGATACAGATCTCAGATCTTTTGTAAGCATCCATATGATGCAGATCTTTCATTCGACTATCTTTGTTAAAGTCATGACTCTAAATCATTCGTCTAATGATTTTGACTTTAAACTAGTCTCATCTCTATCTTATCCATCTGATAAGATAAGGCGGTTGCTCATGTGAGAGAGCCAACCTTAATCTGTCCGACATACACACAATTCAGCTGAGATTTCAAAAATGTACACAAACATTTCTTTAAGAAATTCATATGCAATGCTTGAAAAAGAACTTATTCTTTTATTAAATTTGATCTTTCTTAGACATGGGAATATATATTGGTACAACTCAGCTCATACGCAATCCTTGGGATGATAAGTGTTTATAAAACACATTTCTGGGGATCGCTTTCGTAAGCTGATCCTCTATCATCTCATGCGTAGATATGTACCTTATGTCTACCTTCTTGGTTTTATCATAGTCTTTTGCAAATCTGCAGTTCCTTTAAGATACTGCATTATTCTCTTAACCGCTTTCCAGTGTTCTTGCCCTGGGTTGGATTGGTAACAGCTTACCATTTCCAACGGCAAAACAGATGTCCGGTCTCGTACACACCATAGCGTACATAAGACTATCAACTGCACTGGAATATGGAACTTTTTCCATAATTTCCTTTTCCTTTTGGTTCTTTGGACACGATTCCAGATATAAATTATCGCATATGCTTATATGAATATCAATGGACTTGCAGTCCTGCATATTAAATCGTTCTAGAACCTTCTTTATATAAGTCTCCTGTGAAAGAGAAAAAAGTTTCTTCGAACGATTCCTTGAAATCTTAACTCCAAGGATATATGCGGCTTTTCCTATGCCTTTCATCTCAAATACTGATGAAAGCCAAGCCTTGATACTCATCACAAAGCCCTTGTCGTTTCTGGCTATTAAAATGTCATCTACATATAGAGACATGATAATATACTTGCTTTTAATCCTCTTGATATATACTCAGTTATCTTCATCAATCATGGAAAAAACCATTTGATAAGACAACTTCTTGAAATTGTATATACTATTGCCTCGAGGATTTACTTAAGACCATATATGGATTTACGAAGTTCACAAACCTTATGTTCGTTTCCTTCTTTTACAAACCCTGTTGGTTGTTCCATATAGATCTCCTCGTCCAATTCTCCATTGAGAAAGGCAGTCTTTACATCCATCTGATGTAATTCGAGGTATAAGCAAGCTACCATTGCCAGAAACATGCGAATCAAGGTAAAATGCACAACAGGTGAGAAGGTCTCTTCGTAGTCTATCCCTTCCTGTTGCGTAAAACCTTTCGCGACAAGGCGAGCTTTATATCTGTCAAATAGAGCCATCAGCCTTATGCTTGATTTTGAGAACCCATTTGTTCCCAATTGCTCTATGTCCTCTGGGTAAGTTAACTAAGTCCCAGACTTGGTTTAACTTTCATGGATTTCAATTCCTCCTTCATCGCTTTCATCCATTTGTCTTTCGCAGGGCATGATGCGGTATATTTGAGATTCTTCAAGTCCTTGTTGACTCGAATTAAGATCAATTCTAATATCACTCCCACTTGAAATGTTGTTAGAATTGCTCCCACTTGGATCATTATTCCCGTATGGAATAGGATAATCGTCATTCGTATAATCCATTGGTGAAGGTTGAAAAGAATGAATTTTCGTTTTCACCAAGAATTTCTCCCACTCGAATGAGGTAATCCTTTTTGATCATAAATCTCAAAATAAAGATAAGTCTGGACTTATCTCGCCCTGTCTTGGAAACTCGTTTTCCAAGAAAGTGACATCCCTCGACTCAAACTCAATTAGCCCACCATTGTCTTCCTGACTAACAAAAATATAACCTTTGGAGTTTTCTGTGTATCGTATAAAGATACGTTTCCTTCCCCTTGGCCCAAGTTTGCCATACTTATGGGAGGAAATATGTGCGTTGAATGCACAAACTCAAGGTAAAAATGTTTAAGTCAGGAGATCTTTGGTTCCACAACTCATAAGGAGTGGAGCTAACTGATTTCGAGGGTACGCGGTTTAAAATGAAAACGGTTGTCAATAATGCATCACCCCAAAAGGTGATTGGCAAGTTAGCTTGCGCCATCATTGAACGGACCATTTTTCATTAAAGTCATATACCTCCTTTCTGCAACACCAATTTGTTGAGGAGTATAAGGCATAGTTACCTGATGTACTATGCCTTTTTCATCACAAAGTTTCTTTAAACTTGTTGATTGATATTCACCGCCCATTTCGGTTCGCATGACCTTAATCTTGCGATCTAATTGATTCTCCACTAAACTCATATAGTTTTTAAAGCAGGTTTAGTGCTTTCACTTGTGTGGGATATCAAATAGATATGACCGAATTGGGTGAAATCATCAATAAAAGTGATGAAAAATAGGACTTCCCGCGACTTGTCTCGACATTCATCGGACCACATATGTCCGAATGGATAAGCTGTAATGGAACCTCGGCCCTTGTGCCGGTTCCAAACGGCTTGCGACAAGATTTCCTCACAAGGCAATGTTCGCAGGTCGACATTTCAACCTTTGAAACATTGGATAGAAGGCCACGTTTGGCAAGTCTATCTATACGCATTGGTCCAATATGACCAAGCCTTGCGTGCCAACAAATTATATTAGACTCATTAGTCAAGGAATTTGTCACAAGGAAATTTTCATTACATGAGGAAATACATTGTACTTATTACAATAAATCCTTTGAAATACAAACCCAGTACCAATAAAGGAATTATTACAAAAATAGGTCCATATTACAATCATGAAGGAACCAAATATCACCAATACCCATTAAATTGACCACAGTATTAATATTCCTTTGAATATATGGAATGAAGAGAACATCATAAAGTAGGAGAGTGTGGCCGTTGTCCAAGTCTAGCTTGCAATTCCCAACGCCTTTCTCTACAACACGTGAGTTGTTTCCTACATCGATCCACTTCATTCCATGGTGTATCCGGTGATACTCCACGAAGGACCGTATGTCCTTTGCTATGTGATCGGTGGCACCTGAATCAATTATCCCATAATGGATTAGATTCCACAAGAAATATTGAACTAGAAACACATATGTAACTAGTATTACAAGTTACCTCGTCACTTCCACTCGTACACGAACGAGCATAGTGACCGAGTTTGTTGCACTTGAAGCACTTGATCCTTTTCAAGTCTTTCTTCTTGTGCCATTTCTTGTGCCCACCCTTATGTTTGGGTTCCTTGGTAGACTCAGGTTGCTTATTACGTTCATTAGAAGACTTCGAACGATCTTTACGTTTCTTTCCCCCGTGTGAGGAACTAGCAACCATGTGCACTTCTGCACTTGGCTTGGCAGCCGCAAGCCGCTCTTCCTCTAATTCGAGGTGCTTGGAAACGTCGTTGAAGGTCTTGATGCTCTCATTGTGAGTGAGATGCATCTTCATTTGATCCCACCCATTTGGTAGGGAACGTATGACTGCTTGGATTTGTTGCTCATCAGTGAGCACATGACCTGCGTCTTTTAACTCCGAGATAAGGTTCGCCATATGTCGCAGATGTTTCCCCATGGAATGATCTGGACGTTTCTTATATGTATCGAACCTTATAGTTAAGGCGCGAAGTTTGGACACCGATGTGCCACCGAACTTCTCCTCTAGCTTGGACCATATGTCCATGGCTAGGTCATATTCTCGGAAGATGCGCATTATGTCATCAGCCATACTGCTTAATAACGTAATGCGCGCTATCTTATTCTTCCGAGACCAAGCATCAAAAGCTTCCTTGTCTCGTCGGTGTTGGGCCGTAGTGCCCAACTCGGGTTCAATCATAACGTTCTTTAGAGTTTCGAGCACTTCTTGCTCCTCTAGAACGTATTGTATCTTTATGGACCAAAGTTTGTAATTATCTCCGTTGAGTTTTTCACCTCTGTTTAACTCAGCGACGATATTCTTTGAAGCGGAAGACATTTTACTTTTAAAATGCTGCAAAAGACACAAAAACCGAAGGTTTGATCAAAACATTGCATAAAAATTCTTAAAATATAACTCCCACTTGAAATGATAATATAGTATCCCATTTGGATAGTTCTAAACATTCAAATCCCACTTGGAATTATATTATATTTGATAAGTTACTTTCGAAAAATATTGAAGATGTTGTTCTAGAATCGAAAAGGTCTCTATGATTCCAATCACCATCTAGAACAACTTTCAATATTCCCCCATCACTTATCAAACAATAGTACTCTTATAGTACTAGCAGCGAAAAACGAGTATTTGATAAGTTACTTTCGAAAAATATTGAAGATGTTACTCTAGAATCGGAAAGGTCACTATGTTTCCATTCACCATCTAGAGTAATTTTCAATATTTCTCCCTCACTTTATCAAATGTTAGTACTCTTATAGTACTTTGCAGCGGAAAAGCGTTTTTGAAAACGTATTTTTCAAAACGAATTTAAAATACATTGGCTAATCTCCGTAGAGTAGAGCACAATGACTTAGCTAATCTCGCATGAAGTAGAGCACTATGGCTAGTCTTCAAGGAGTAGAGCCCAAGTTAAAAAAACTTCATTAAAACGTTAGTCCCGTATGAACTAGTCGGTACTGTGGTTAGCCCCGTATGGGCTAATCGGCACATTCGAGTTTGACCAAGGCCTTTTGTCACCCCGTATGGGTCAGTAGGCAAGTTTGCAATCGACCCAGGCCTTCTGCCAGATTGGTCGACCAAAAACACCAAATTGGTCGACCAATTTTCGAAATGCAACTTCTCCCGGCCAGGGCCTCTGCCCTGGCCGGGGCTTGGCCAAGGGCCGACCAGGGCCTCTGCCCTGGCCGGCCAGGAGCCCTGGCCCCCTCGGCCAGGGCCGGCCAGGCCCTGGCCTCTGCCAGGGCCGGCCGGCCAGGCCACTGGCCGGGGCCAGGGCTCCTGCCCTGGCCTCGGCCAGGCCCTGGCCTCTGCCAGGGCGGCCAGGCCCCTGGCCTCTGCCAGGGCGGCCTGGCCGCTGGCCGGGGCCAGGGCTCCTGCCCTGGCCTCGGCCAGGCCCTGGCTTGAGGCCAGGGCGCTGCCCTGGCCTCTGCCAGGGCGCTGCCCTGGCCTCTGCCAGGGCGCTGCCCTGGCCTCTGCCAGGGCGGCCAGGCCCCTGGCCTGAGGCCAAGGCGCTGCCCTGGCCTCTGTCAGGGCGGCCTGGCCGCTGGCCGGGGCCAGGGCTCCTGCCCTGGCCTCGGCCAGGCCCTGGCCTGAGGCCAGGGCGCCGGCCCTGACCACTGCCAAGGCCGGCCTGGCCGGCAGGCCTTGTCCAAGGCCGGCCACTGCCGGCCTGGCCTTGGCCGGCCACTGCCGGCCTGGCCATGGCCGGTCATGGCTTGGCCATGGCCGGCCATGGTCAAGGCCATTCGGCGTTGGCCGGCCATGGCCCCTTTGGCCATGGCCGGCCACCCCCTTTGAATGGGGTTGCCGCACTTATTCCTCCCCCTTGATGGGGTGGTCGCCGGTGGTTATTGGCCGTAGCCAACCCCCTCCGCATGGGGAGAGGGGGTGCATGGCCTTCATAGCCCATTTGGCCATGGTGCACATACACCAAATTTCCTCTTACCCGATGGAAATAACTACCATCATCTTCCTCGATGAAGCACCCGTTCGTCGATGAAGCACCCGTTCGTCGAGAAATTAGTTATTTCCTAATGGCCGTGTGCCAAAAATGAAAAATAACATACTACGTGAACGGTCGGTTCTTCCCGTCACGGAGAGTTCCTACCATATCCGTAATGATAGGAGACCCTAACGTGAAAAGAACAACCGCTGCGTTCTCTCCGTCACGAAGCGTTCCTACTATATCCGTAATAGTAGGAGACCCATTCGTGAAAAAGACAACGACTCGTTCATAGTTTCGACGTGATGGTGGTTTGACCGGGGCGAACCCATATGGCTCCGATACCAATGAAGGATCCTCTCCAAAACAGAGTTAGGATCGATAATATGAATTTTTAGACTTACGCTTGCGTACGCTGCACGGTAGTCTACGAACTTCGCCTTCGGATTCGCCACGACGGATCGAGTCTACTCACGAACGGAGTAAGGCTACTAAATCCACAATCTAAATCTCTACTTTAGATTAAGAACTTGGATAGAGGGAGAGGAAATATTTCTGCAGAGCTTCGCTAGGATGAAGATGCATGCATGAATTTCATGCAAAAGGTGTAAGAAATGGCTTACCCTTAGGTCTTATTTATAGCCCCCAAGGTAGTTATTTTAGGGTAAGTTGTTCCTTTGGAACAACTTAATTAAGGTGTACCATGATACATGGCACATTATAAGCTTAAGTTGTACCATATGCATGGTACAACATAAGCTTAAGATATTCCCCCTTTATTAGCCATATGTCGCATGCACTTATGCATATATAATGCGACTTTCCCACTCATCCAGAGATCCTCTTCGCAAGGGAACAGATTCCCTTTGTACACGACTTCGTGTATGCGACGTTCGAGGTCCGTATTCCCTCGTACATCCCCCACAAGGGTGTACAAACGTCTTCCATATCCAACATGCGAGGTTCACCAACATTGTCTACAAGTCTAGCTCGCTCGGTAAGCCATATTCTAGCCTTGAGCAGGTGAGAAAGATATTAAGAGCACTGCCAAGCTCTTTCAGACCTAAAGTCACTGTCATCCAAGAAGCGAAGGATCTATCACAAATGAGGGTGGAGGACTTGATAGGTAATCTAATGTCCCACGAGCTTGAATTGTAAAATATTGATGAAAGGGAGAAACCTAAGGAAAAAGAAAAAGCTACAAAGCCACTTGCTCTGAAAGCTGGCGAAAGTGAGGATGATGATGAGGACATAGCGCTAATGGTCAGAAATTTCAGAAAGTATGTCCAGACCAAGTAAGGAAGAACAGAAATGGCACCCAGGTTTAATCGCTCTAACTTTTTTCAGTCTTCTAAGCAAACTTATGATCAGAATGCTACTAATAGAATGACTTGTTTTAAATGCAAGAAAAGAGGACATCGAATGAGGGATTGCCCACATGAGACAGCTCAGGTCGCTGAAGAAAAAGGAAAATCCAAGGTGCTAACTTAGGATATGGACAACGAAGCTGAGAGTGAGGAGGATGATCATGTTGCCATCTCATGCATGGCATTGATAGGAATACACGATGAGGTAATTTCTGGTAGTAAAACTGAACTCCTTACTCTTTGTAAAGAAATGCAAGATAAAATAGTAGAGCTTGAGTCCACTATAGATGATTATCAAAATGAGAACTTTGAAATGCAACAATCTGAATATGATATGTCTAAGGAGATTGAAAAATTGAAAATTGAAAATTGAAATTGTTGCTCGTGACTCTACTATTGACATATTGAAAAAAGGAAAAGTCCAGTTTTAATGATGAAGCACCTTGTCTCTCTTGCTCTTCCTTGATGAATAATATTAGCATGCTTAAACTTGATTTGATTAAGCTCGAAACTGAAAAAGACTATGTGATTAGAGAGCTTAATGATAAATTCTGCATGTTAGATAATGACTTTAAAAGAAAAATGATAGAATTTGAAAAGAAGGAATAGGAAAACAAGAGAGCTTTTATAAGTAAATGCACATTGCTTGTGGAAGAAAATAAATTGTTAAAATCTAAAGTTTCTAATCTTGAATTGGCCATTAAGAAATTCTCTATGGGAAAACAATCGTTGGATACCATTTTAAAGAATCAATTATATGGCAATAATAGAAGATGACCTGGATTTGGTTTGAAAAACGTTGAAAAGCCAAAATTCAAGAAATTCCACAATGTACCCTCTATTGCAAAGAACTTACATGCAAAGTGCTTTACTTGTGATAGTGTAGGCCACACATCATATTATTGTAAATTTAGGAACACTCGTGGACCTTGTTGGATTCCAAGTTCACACTTAACACCTTTCATGTAGGTGTGATGGAGGTTTGGCGAGGAGCAAATTTTTAAAGTCTCATTCTATTTCTAGCTCCTTAGCCAAATAGCGACGAGAAGGTATAATTTTTATCACTCTTTGCATTTCATTGCATACCTTCATAGATTGTTTTGTGTGCTTGATTTATTTTTGTTTGTGTGCTTGTTTGCATGTTTTTTAATGTTTTTATTTCAGAAAAAAATTACAAAAAAATTGAGCTTAAAAGAATACCCTTTATGATTTATCTTAAGTGGTATTGCATGAATGATCAAATATATCCATTGTAGAAGTTAATTCATTATTGTTGTAGCTATATGAACATGTTGTTATCTTTTTAATAGCCATGACATGTCTCAAAAATTTCAAATTTGACTTCTACACCTATAATTGCACTTTCACGAAAATAGATTTTTAGTGCTTTTGGAGATTCTTTTGAAGAATATTGGAAAGTGAATGTAGGAATGATTAAAAATTCTGAATTTTCTAAGTGATATGATGTGTTTAGTCATGAATAAAAATTGAGCACAAAAGAATTGCAAAAGAAAAAAACATGAAAATTGCTCCGTATGAAAAATGGATACACTTCATGGCTAATACACAACCCACGAGTATCCAACTTATGCTACATGGGTAATCATTAGCGTTGGTGTATATTACTCGTTAAGCAATGCCACCCCACATTTAAAAGTCCTTTTAGGCTATGTTTTGGGGTTTGGTAATTTGAACTCATCTTTGATGAGGTGGGAAAATTCAATCCTCGCGATATTCATGAAAAATGGGAAATGTGGATTGATTTGGTTGATTGTTCTAAAATTGAATCTCCCTTAGTACTTTATTGTCTATATCATTACACTTACACAAAGGTGGAGAAGTCACTTTATGAAATTCCATGAGCTTGAATTGTTTGCGAAATTGGAAAACTCATGTAAATGCTAGCTATAACTTATAATGGTTTATTTTTGCATAAGATATTTTTGGGACTTCATTAGCCCACTTTTGATGATAACAAAGGGTGAGAAAGAAAAAGAAAAAGATTTGGGGTGTTGGTATTATGTATTATATGTTGAAGGGGGAACTTGAAAAATACATAAAGAGGGGGAGCTTGAGAGAAGGGGAGCATGCTTGTTTATCTTTCAAGTTATTATATGCATGCTTTGCAATGTGTGATTGCATATTCCATACGTCATATTGAATCACACCCTTCAACACACTACACACATCCATACTTATTGCTCAAATCTTTTATGGGTTTGTCATCACCAAAAGGGGGAGATTGTTGGAAGCAACGATCTAGGATCTTGGTTTAATGATGACAAACGTGTCGTTATATCTGACGTATGTGCTTAGTGTGTTTCAGGATTGACGAAACGTTATATTTGGAGGAGTTGCTATTCATATAGCTATTTGGGTGAGAGAGAGAGAGAGAGAGCTTTGGCTAAAGCAAGATGGACTTGGTCCTATATGGGATGAGATGGATGTGGTCAAATCAATTAGCAAGATTTGCAATGATCTTTTTATTCCATATCCAATTTGTATCGCTATCAAATCCCATTGCATATCTTTGCAAATCTTCATATCCAATTCAAAATCCATATTCAAAAGAAACCCTTGTCCTATGTATACCCAACTTCTTCTAGGGTTGAGAGGGTGCGACATACATCATACAACGGTGGCAAAAAAAGGAGAGCATCCAAGAAAAATAGGGGGCAACAAAAATTTGTGCGGCAGAGCATCAAAGGGTCAAAAATTCTTTTTCGTCAAAACCCTACAAAATTACGCAAAGCCTCACAAATCAAACTGCTCAGCCGTCATCATCATCTTAGCAAAAAGAAAACCCCATATCATCAAAACTTGCGGCAAACCAAGCATCTCCCAAAGCTTCATCCCAAGTATCATCCTGTGATTTGCTAAAGCTTGGATTCATTAGCCGCAATGATCTCCTTCGGATCAAATAGAAAGCTGCCGTGCGAAGGACCGCCGGAGACGTTGCCATCCGAGCACGAAGTCATCGTCGTCTTCGTTGTCGACTAACGCTACAACAAGCAAGCACCAATCGAAGACTGCTTCCGTAGCTCAAGGTCCCGACTTCATCATCTTCCTCGTCGTGAAGATCTCCACGCCATCGTCACCAACGTCTCATTGCCGTGAAGAAAGTCGCCGTCATCCTCTACTGTGCTTCGAAGCAAACACAAGGACGCTCGTCACCGAGGAGGTGCCACCGGTCGAAGGCGTTGAGTCGTCGTGCTACCAAGGACGGAGACGAAGCCCACCCGCTGGTCGTCATCACGAAGAGCTCGGCGCCGCTACCGAGAAGGAATCGCCCCCATTGGACGATTGGACGAGATCTCGCCGTCGCTGAGAGCACGTCGTCGCCTTCGAGGAGCACAGCCACTGCAAGTCGGAGAGAATGCCGCTGCGGGTTTGGAGAGGTCTCGAAGCGATCACCGCCTGTCGCCGTATCATCGTAGAAGCCCACGTCGCTGTCAAAGTCCGCACGGCGAGTCGGAGAAGAAACAAGCGTTGCTGCGGATAGATGCGTTGACGTGGACGAGCCCATGCAACACAAGAATCACGGGTTAATTCATGGTAACGTGGCGCTGGGTTTTATAAGGAGTTGTTGTGCACACCGACCTCCTATATATTGATTTGAACTGCAGTTGCTTTACGCACAGACCTATTTGCGTACTAGAATTCAAAGGGCTACAACTTGACATCCAGGAGTCGGGTCGAGACAACATTTGCGTCAGATCGGAGCTGACAACATGCTGATTGACAGAGACACCTACACGGACACCAACTGAGCATTTCTAAACCTTTAAACTCTTTTATCTGTGTCTTAGTGTAACGTTCTCTGTAGGGAAAACTTTACCATTTTTGGGGACTATTTTGAGACTTGTCTGGTTGGGGCTAGACAAGTGGGACCCAGCTAGTTTGGGACTAGCTGGTAGAAAGCGTTACTAGGATTGATAGTGAGAGAAAACACAGTAAGTGTGGTACTGAGAGCCTGGCGAGTGTAGAGACGTAGAGGGTGCTCTGAGCGTGCTCTAACTTGTGGTTTTGTACATATTGCACTATTCAATACTAGTATCTGCTTTTGGGGCTGGAGTAGGTCGTTGGGACGACCGAATCCGGGTAAATCTGATGTGTACTTTGTGTCTGCTTTTTATTTACTCTGCTGCTGCTATATCTGCGTGAGTTTGTTTGTGGGTTGCACGAATTATTTTATTAGCCTATTCACCCCCCCTCTAGGCTAGGATCCAGATCCAACAAAAAGGACAATTGAATGATTTGCTTGCAAACCAATTTCCGGCCATACATCGTGTTGGTCTTGGATTTGTAAAAGCAAATGCATCAAATGATCGCACCTCCTATAGTGGTGTCACTATAGATTTTGTGAGGCCTTCCTCCGGTGCATCCACAAGTGGTGTCAAAGACACTATAGGTAGCAAACTTACCAAGAAAGTCACCACTTCACCTTCTCTTCCTTTTGGCAAGAAACCCACTAAGGGTGGAAACCAAAAGCAAGGCCATGCTTATATGTACACTAACACTCATCCACGTAGGAAACCTCCTACTTCACAAGTGGATAATCATGACACTTTTTATGCTCCACACCCACGGACACTTACAAATCCACACATGAGAAATTCTCATGTATGTGCTCCTACACACCCGTATGCTCATACACATCATTCCTACATGTATGCACATCCTCCTCATGCCATGCATAATCAATATGTTCCATACAATTTGCATGTTCCTAAGCATACTTATAATACTCATATGTCTTATGCATATCCTCCTCCTCATGTTTATGCTAGAAACAATGTTCCTAGGAAGCATGCACCACATAGAAACTCAACAATTATGCATGCAACTAGGAAAAGGACTCCCAAGATTTACACTATTTGGGGTCCTAAGAACACTAGCCTAAATGATAGGAATGCTTATATTGATTTCTATTTCCATGATGTCATTAGAAATAATAATTATGTTGGGAAGCGGAAGTCCACTAGGACTTGGCTTCCAAAGGGCTAATCCCCTTGGACCCAACAAACATTGGGTACCATGAGCTTATGGTATATTATATAGGTACCCAAGAGAAAGAAGAAGAGCAATAAAAGTCATATTAGCTCTAAAGGGAAAGGATGGATTCTCGATAGTGGTTGCTCCAAGCACATGACGGGAGATCCCTCTTTGCTCTCCGAAGTGATTAGCATCAAGGATGGTGCAACGGTCACTTTTGGAGGAAATCAAAAGGGAACCATCATTGGAGTAGGTATCGTTGGTAATCCTTCAAAACCCTTAATTACTAATTTTTTTCCTAGTTAGTGGTTTGTGTCACAATCTCATTTCCATTAAACAACTTTGTGACAAAGGTTACAAGGTTAACTTTGGAGAAGGATTGTGTACAATTGTTGATTGTGATTCAAATGTTTTATTTTCCGGTATTAGGCGCAAAAATATTTATTATTTGAGCTTGCCTAAAACTGTAGAACATTGCTTAGTTACTAACACAAGTGAACAACTATTATGGCATCACCGTTTTGGTCATGTTCACTTCAAGCACTTATATAAGTTAGCTAAGCATGATCTAGTTAAAGGTTTTCCTAAGATTGCTTTTAATAAGAAAAACTTTTGTGATTCATGCCAACGAGGTAAACTAAGTACATCTTCATTTAAGCTTAAAGAAGGGATTACTTCTAAGAGGCCCCTAGAACTTCTTCATTTAGATTTGTTTGGGCCAACTAGAACCGCTTCTTTAGGTAATGCTCATTTCGGATTAGTTGTCGTAGACGACTTTTCTAGATTTACTTGGGTTTCATTCTTAACCAATAAGAATGGAGCTTATGAAGAGTTTACCAAATTTGCAAAGAAGATTCAAAATTTCTTAGGATCCACCATAATCACTATCCGTAGTGATCATGGAGGAGAATTTGAGAATGAATCTTTTACTAACTTTTGTGATGACACCGGGATAACTCATAATTTTTCCTTCCCTCGGGAACCACCATAAAATGGTGTTGTAGAGAGAAAGAATAGGACTCTTATTAAGTGTGCACGCACTATGCTCCTTGATAGTCATTTAGGACTACAATTTTGGGCAGAGGCGGTGCACACGGCATGTTATGTGCTCAATAGGATCCTAGTGAGACCCCGAACGAACAAAACTTGTTTTGAATTGTTTTATGACAAAAAGCCTCAAGTAAAATATTTTCGAGTTTTTGGTTCAAAATGTTTTATAAAGAACACTTTTGGTAATCTAGATAAATTTGAGGCAAGATGCGATGAAGGAATTTTTGTTGGATATTCCACATGTAGCAAAGCCTACCGGATATACAACAAAACTTCTTCAACGATTGAGGAATCACTACACGTATTATTTAATGAAGATTTTGATTTTCCTCGTGTTGATGATGATAGTGTAGACGTTTTGTGTGATCCTCTTAGTAGTGTTAAGATTGATGATTCGATTATTGATACTAACCCTACTAACGAAATTGTTGAAGATGTTCCTAGTGATGCAGGTATACCCAAAGCTTATCCGACCGTTCGCAACCATCCTCATAACCAAATTATTGGAGATATTGGTGTGGGTGTTCGAACGAGGTCGAGAATTGAAGAATTCTCTCATTGCGCATTTGTCTCTACCATTGAGCCAAAGAACATCCAAGAAGCTTGTGAGGATAGCTCTTGGATAGTGGCAATGGAAGAAGAACTAATGCAATTTAAGAGAAATGAAGTTTGGGAACTCGTTCCTCTACCAAGTGGTCACCAAGTCATTGGGACCAAATGGATCTTCAAGAACAAGACGGATGAGAACGAAGTGATCACAAGGAACAAAGCAAGGTTAGTAGCTCAAGGCTATCGGCAAGAAAAAGGCATTGATTTCGAAGAATCTTTTGCCCCCGTAGCTAGATTAGAAGCTATTAGATTGCTTTTATCTTTTGCATCCTATAAGAATTTTAAACTATTTCAAATGGATGTTAAAAGTGCATTTTTAAATGGGTTTGTCAATGAAGAAGTTTATGTTTCTCAACCTCCCAGTTTTATTCATTAAAAATTTTCAAAACATGTTTTCAAACTTAAGAAAGCGTTGTATGGGTTGAGACAAGCTCCTAGAGCTTGGTATGATCGACTTAAGACCTTTCTTTTGAATTTAGGTTTTAAAATGGGAGAAGTTGATTCTACACTCTTCATTAAAGATTATGAAAATGACATTCTCTTGATTCAAGTGTATGTAGACGATATTATTTTCGGTTCTACTAACTTCAATCTTTGTCAAGAATTTTCTAAGTCAATGAAGGATGAGTTTGAGATGAGCCACATGGGAGAGCTCACCTACTTCCTTGGATTGCAAATTCGACAAATGGAGAATGGCACATTCATACATCAGACAAAGTACACAGGGGAGCTTATTAAGCGATTCGGGATGGAATCGTCTTCAAGCAAACGAACTCCTATGAGTACTACTACCCGTCTACACAAGGATGAAAGCGGAAAAGATGTAGATGTTCGTCTATATCGAGTTATGATTGGTAGCTTACTGTACTTAACCGCTAGTAGGCCCGATATCATGTTTTCTGTATGCCTTTGTGCTAGATATCAAGCTAGACCTAAGGAGTCACACTTGATTGCGGTTAAACGAATATTTCGTTACCTCAATCAATCCCTAGATTATGGGTTACTTTACCCTAAATCTAGCACATATGAGTTAATCTCATATAGTGATGCTGACTTTGCCTGATGCAAGTCCGACAGGAAAAGTACTAGTGGCACTTGCCATTTTCTAGGAAATTCTCTTGTTTCTTGGTTTTCTAAGAAACAAAATTTGGTGTCATTGTCCACGACTGAAGCGGAATAGATAGCTGTGGGTCTTGCATGTGCACAAGTTCTTTGGATGAGACACACTCTTATGGACTATGGTGTCAACTGTGATACTTGCCCGATCATGGTTGATAACCAAAGTGTCATATGTCTTTCCAAGAATCCGGTACACCACTCCCGTACCAAACACATAGACATGAGACACCATTTCATAAATGATCATGTAGCTAAGAAGGACATCATCTTAGAGTACATTGAAACCCAAAAACAAATTGCCGACATCTTCACTAAACCTCTTAAAGAAGATTCATTTGTGAGGTTTGTTGAGTATTGGACTCCCCGGATTTGGTTTTGGATGCTGAGCAAACATAAATAAATCATGAACTAACACTTTGTGAGCGCAGTAATGGAGATCGTCGCCAAATTCACGTAAACATTTAAAGCGACGTCTCAAGACTTCTCAAAGCACGTATTCATATGCCTAAAGCTTCGTTGAAGCTTTTGGACCAACTTTGAAGTCATGAAGATTCGATCGAAGCTTTTGAAGACGGTTTGTCTAGATTTATATTTAGTCTTCTAGCTTTGTTCTTTAGAATGTTAAGCCTTGAGTAGGTATTATCATTTGATCTTCATATCGCTCCTATCTTAGAGCTAGGATCTTAGTAAAAGTCCATTCAAACTTTCCCGAAGCATCGCGCTTCGATTCGGGACTTCTTGTGCATGTTAGTTGGTTCAAGAAGAAGAACTGACCAACTAGATGGTGATCTAGTCGGTCGGCAAAGCTTCTTGGACCGACTAGTTTGTTTCCTAAATTCTAAGCTCTTTACTGTTTACAGTTAGTCGATCTTAGTTGACTCACCGACCGACTAGTTGGTGAACTAGTCGGTCAGTGATGCTTCTTAGACCGACTAGTTGAGCTTTACTGTACATGCAAATTTTCACCTGAGTTACTGTTTATCATTAGTCGGTCTAAGAACGTTTGGTGATCGACTAGTTGATGATCTAGTCGGTCAACATTTGCTCTTGGACCGACTAAATCAATTTGTATTCAGACTAATAGTTTTTGACTCTTAGTCGGTCTAAGTTTACTGACCGACCGACTAGTTGAGAAACTAGTCGGTCGGAAAGTCTTCTTGGACCGACTAGTTCTTTAGGTCTGAAATTTCATCTGTTCAATGTTCATCACTTAGTCGGTTCATGTTGTTTCACCGACCGACTAGTTGATGAACTAGTCAGTCAGTGGTTGTTCTTTGACCGACTAATTGCTTTAGATTTCTATCCGTTGGGAGTTGACCTAGCTCGTTTTTATGGGACCCTATAAATACGAAGCTTGGTCATTTCTCTCAAGGTGAGAGCTGCTATTAAGAGACTTATTCAGATTGAAAGAGTTAGAGATTGAAACTCATTTCCAAAGCTCTCTTCCTCACAAGAAATCATTCTCTCCCTCATTTGAGATCTAGTATCCATCTTGAGAGAACTTTGTTCTTGTTGAGCCATCCAAGCTATTGCTTGAATCAAGTCTCCTACTCATTCCTAGGCCCCCATTACTGCTCATATTGGTGGTGCTAGGTCTTGGTGACTTCTCCTTCCTCAAATCCCTCCTTGCCCTAATTCGGTAAGAATACTCAAGGTATAGGGTTTGTGGTAAGTTGTTGTTTATTTCATATAAACTCATTTATTGCTTTTGATTCTCTCGGTTGTGAGAGAAGGTTGTGATCCCAGGTTGTGGGATTCACTAATGCTATTGATTGTATGATTTGATCTTGTGAAGGTTTTTCACAAGATATTCATAGTGGAAATCTTGGGTTAGGGTTTCTAACCTAAGTATCTGGAGGGGATCCGGGTGGTTGGGACGTAGGATCACCGGGAACAAGTCGGGGAGACTTGGGTGGATCCGAACCCAGTTATATCAATTGTTTGCATTGATTATTTGTTGTTGTCTATTTTAGCTTCCGCATTTGTTGGTAGTAGTTTGCACGATAATTAGGAATTATACTCCTTGTTATTTTAAAGTACTATTCACCCCCCCTCTAGTACTTGTGCAGTAGCTTTCAGGGCATTACATTTGGTATCAGAGCCAAGTCTATAGCTATGTCTGCCAACGACAACAAGACCGTTCGACCACCTTCCGACTATAGCACCTTCAAGAACCGTGAAGGAGCGTCTTCGGTAATGGAAGGACATTCCTCGACGAGGCCTCCATTCTTCAACGGTACCAACTACAGGTATTGGAAATGCCGGATGGAAACGTTCCTCCGGAGTGCTTCACTATGGAGGACCACGATGAAGGAATACGTCGAGCCCGCCGAAGAAGATTTCGAGAAATGGACTCCCGCGGAGGTCGTCGCGGAGGTAAGCAATGCCAAGGCAATGAACGCCTTGCAATGTGCTTTGGAGCCCGAGGATTTCAACAAGATATGCACATGTAAGAGTGCATATCAAATTTGGAACTCCCTCCTCATCTTACATGAAGGGACGAGTAGGGTAAGAGACTCTAAACTCGTTGTAGTTAATAAAGATTACGAGATGTTTCATATGCTACAGGGTGAGAAGATGAAGGAGTATTATGCTCGCTTCGTCGACATCATAAACGAGTTAGAGGCTCTCGGCAAATCCTACACCCAAAAGGAGAAATGTTCGAAGCTTATAGAAGGACTTCCTTCTAGTTGGGAAAAGCGCACCTTCGCCATCGAGGAAGGTAATGATATGAACAAGTATACCGTTGTTCAACTAATGGGTACTTTAATGTCATATGAGGTACGCAAGGATAGCAAGTTGAAGTTGCAGGAAAAGATGAAGTCTTACCTACAACAAGAAGAGCCAAAGAAGAAAGCTATTGCTTTCAAGGCCGCTCCATCTACTTCCACATCAACCGATGATGAGAACTCGGAAAACGAGTTGGACTTGGAGTCCATGGCACTCATGGCCAAGAAGTTCAACCGGTTCTTCCGGAAAGGTAACTTCAAAAACAAGTCAAAGTTCAATTCTTCTAACGCCTCTTCTTCTTTGTGCTTTAAATGCAATAAGCCAGGACACATGAAAGCGGAGTGTCATCTAAACAAGCAAAAGGAGAAGTGGAAGACGCCTAAATTCGACAAGTCCAAGAAGTACAAAAAGGGGTACAAAAAGGGGCTTGTCGGGGCAACATTCACCGACTCCGAGGATTCCTCAAATGGAGAGTCAGACGATGAGCAAGTGGAGCAAGCACACATGTGATTCATGGCAAGAGAGGAGCATGATCAAGGATCTTCCTCTTTCGATGATAGCGACAACGAAGGCGATGAGGTAACCATGAATGACCTTAGGAATGCTAATTCTCAATTGTGGTCTAAGTATACTAAATTAGTTAATAGGTATACTAAAGTAAAAGATGACTTAGCTAGCATTCAAACCTTGCCTAAAACTATCATCACCAACAACGACACCGTTGTTGAAGGGTTGAAGAATGAGATTGTTAATCTCAATACTCAACTTGAACATGTTAGCATTGAGGATCCAGAGGAACACAAAATAGCGGATTTGACTTCTCAAAACTCGACTTTGAGTATTGAGAATGAGAATCTTAAATCTCGTGTTTATGTGCTCACATCGCAAGTATCCACTTTGGATGCTTCTATGCGTTCTCTCACCGAGAAATATGAGAACACATTAGGCCGAATTAATAAATTCAATAAGGGTAAGGACCATTTGGATAAAATCCTAAGTGACTTACTTCCGGCCAATCACCACATTGGCTTGGGGTATACGATGGGAAGTTCATCCAAATCGGCCACTACTTTTGTTAGGCCAACTTCCGGTGACTCAACGAGTGGTAGCAAACACTCTATTGGTAGTTCATCTACCAATGGTGCTTCCACCTCGTCCACACCCTCTTTCGGAAAGAAACCCACTTTGGGTGGACCTCCAAAGAAGGGGCATGCTTATATGTACACCAATACTATGCCACGTAGGAACACACGTCCTACTCCACCGGCTCACACATATGATGATTTCTATGCTACACGTTCACGGGCACATGCACACAATGTGAGACACCCTCATGCACGTGTTCCTCCACATGCACATGTACACCCACATCATCGTATGAATAATTATCCACATGCACCATTCCATCATGTTCCTTATGCCTATCCACGACATGCATCACGTAGAAACCAACAACGCATGCATGCACCCAATAGGATGAGGGCTCCCAAAATATTCACAATTTGGAGCCCAAAGGACACAAACATGGATGAAAAACAAGTTTACATGAATGCTTATTTTTCGGATGTTGTGCATAGTAGAAATTATGTGGGGAAGTCTAAGTCCAATTGGACTTGGCTTCCAAAGGTCTAATCTTTTGGACCCAATGACCTTGGGTACCATGATATGAAATTTTCTATCTGGAAAAGAAAAAGAAAAGGAGCAACAAATTTAAATTTAGCTCCAAGGGGAATTGGATACTCGATAGCGGGTGTTCAAAACACATGACGGGTGACGCTCAATTGCTCTCCGGAGTGGTTCCCATTGCAAATGGAAACCGTGTCGTCTTTGGAGGCAACGAGAGCGGAACCATCATAGGTGTTGGTAAAGTGGGTAATCCTTTTAAACCCCTTATATGTGATGTTTACCTTGTTAAAGGATTAAACCACAATCTTATTTCAATAAGTCAACTTTGTGACAAAGGTTACAAAGTTAACTTTCCGAAAGGAATGTGCCATATTTTAAGAAAAGATAATAATGAATTATTGTTTTTCGGCACACGCCATAAGGATATATATATCCTAGATCTTCCAAGATCACATGAACAATGTCTTATTGCCAACACAAGTGAACAACACTTATGGCATCGACGTTTTGGTCATGTGAACTTTGGAACACTTTTTAAGCTTTCCAAGTTAAATTCTATTAGAGGCTTCGCTAAGCTTGTCTTTCAAAAGAAAAGCTTTTGTGACTCGTGTCAATGAGGCAAGCTTCCAAAATCTTCATTTAAACCTAAGAAAAGCATTTCTTCTAAGCGGCCTCTAGAGCTATTACATCTAGATTTATTTGGGCCAACTAGAGTTGCTTCATTAGGTAATGCTAGATATGGACTTGTCATCGTTGATGACTTTTCTAGGTTTACTTGGGTATTTTCATTATGTAATAAAAATGAAGCTTTTGAAAACTTCACAATTTTTGTTAAGAAAGTACAAAATCTCATTGGAACCACCATTGTCACTATTCGTAGTGATCATGGAGGGAAATTTGAGAATGAGTCTTTTGAGACATTTTGTGATGAAGTTAGTATTACACACACCTTCTCTTTCCCTCGTGCACCTCCTCAAAATGGTGTAGTTGAGAGAAAGAATAGGACGCTAATGGAGTGTGCTCGCACTATGCTTGATGATAGCCAACTTGGCCATCAATTTTGGGCGGAAGCGGTACATACCGCTTGCTATGTGTTTAATAGAATACTTTTGAGGCCCGGCACTAAACAAACTTGTTATGAATTGTTGTTTGGTATGTTGCCTCAAGTTAAACACTTTCGTGTTTTTGGTTCAAAATGTTTTATTAAGAACACGTATGGTAGCTTGGACAAATTCGATCCATGATCTGATGAGGGGATTTTTGTTGGATATTCGTCGCGTAGCAAAGCCTACCGGATATACAACAAACGAACCTCAACGATCGAGGAATCTCTTCATGTTTCATTTAATGAAGGATTTGTTCCAACTAGAATTACTAATGATGATGACTATATGGATGTCTTATGTGATTCAATTGGTAATTCTAACTCTAATGATTCTATTGATTCTATTGAGACTAACCCGTCTAATGAAGTTGTTGAGAATGTTCCTAGTGATCAAGGTATTCCCAAACGCCTTCATACCGTTTGTGACCATCCTCATGAGCAAGTCATTGGCAATATCCATGATAGTGTCAAGACGAGATCGCAAGTGAACTACTTCGCTCATTGTGCCTTTGCCTCCTCGATTGAGCCAAAGAATGTTAATGAAGCGTGCGAAGATGGTGCTTGGATCTTAGCCATGGAGGAGGAACTCATTCAATTCGAGAGGAATGAGGTTTGGGAGCTTGTTCCATTGCCATCGAAGAATCACACCGTCATAGGAACAAAGTGGATCTTCAAGAACAAAACCGACGAAAATCATGTCGTCGTCCGGAACAAAGCTCGGTTAGTTGCTCAAGGCTACCGTCAAGAGGAAGGTATTGATTTCGAAGAATCCTTCGCTCCGGTAGCTAGATTAGAATCAATTAGATTATTATTGTCTTTTGCATGCCATAAAAATTTCAAACTATTTCAAATGGATGTAAAAAGTGCATTTTTAAACGGAGATGTGGTTGAGGAAGTTTATGTTTTTCAACCTCCGGGCTTTATTAATGAAAAATTTCCAAATCATGTTTTTAAACTAAAGAAAGCGCTTTACGGTTTGAGACAAGCTCCTCGAGCATGGTATGATCGCCTAAAGAATTTTCTTTTGGATTTGAATTTTAAAATGGGAGAAGCCGATTCTACACTTTTTGTTAAGCATTCGAATAATGATATAATTTTAGTTCAAATATATGTTGATGATATCATTTTCGGTGCTACTAACTTTGCTCTTTGCGAAGAGTTTTCTAATGTTATGAAGGAACAATTTGAGATGAGCCACATGGGTGAGCTCAAGTATTTCTTAGGTCTCCAAATTCGCCAAATGGACGATGCAATCTTCATCCATCAAACGAAATATACGGTGGAGTTGCTAAAGCGATTTGGAATGGAGAGTGCCTCCGGGAAAAAGACTCCAATGAGCACGACTACGCATCTTGATAAGGATACGAGCGGTAAGGATGTAGACATTCGTCTATATCGAGGTATGATTGGTAGTTAACTATATCTTACCGCAAGTAGGCCCGATATTATGTTTGCCGTATGCGTATGTGCTCGTTATCAGTCTCAACCTAAGGAGTCACACTTAATAGCGGTAAAACGTATTTTCAGGTATTTAAGTTATACACTTGATTTTGGATTACTTTATCCAAAATCTAGCACATATGAGTTAATCTCATATAGTGATGCCGATTATGCGGGATGCAAATCCGACAGGAAAAGTACTAGTGGCACTTGCCATTTTATAGGAAATTCTCTTGTTTCTTGGTTTTCCAAGAAGCAAAATTCCGTATCACTTTCAACCACCGATGCGGAATACATTGCCGCCGGTGCCACGTGTGCTCAAGTTCTTTGGATGAGACACACACTTAAAGACTTTGGTATAAACTGTGATACTTGCCCTATCATGGTTGACAACCAAAGTGCAATATGTCTTTCCAAGAACCCGGTACACCATTCCCGTTCGAAACACATAGATGTCCGACACCATTTCTTAGATGATCATGTTGCTAAAAAGGACATCATATTAGTGTACGTTGAAACCCAGAAGCAAATCGCCGATATTTTCACGAAACCCCTAAAGGAGGACTCCTTTGTGCGGTTGCGTCGAGAATTGGGGATTATGGGTGAATCCGAGATATAGGATTCATGTTTAATTCAATAATCTTGCATGCTATTCTATTTCGCTATATTTGTTCATGCTAGATTTATTGGATTCTTTCGGGATTTTTGTGAAGTTTTGGAATTTATGCTCAATTTACTCTTGAACGTCGTATTTAAGTTTTTCGATGTTTAATGGGGTAGTATGTTGATTTTTGAGTGTTGAACGATGTTTCGTCCAAGTGCGATTGGGAGAGAAATCAAAATTTCGTATTCTAAATTTTTTGGACTCACCTAGTCGGTTTCAGTTCATCAGCCAACCGACTAGATGCACATCTAGTCGGTCAGCTAATGAACTCAGACCGACTAGTTCAAACTTATAACTTTCCTTTGACATTGACTTCATTTAGTCGGTCCACGTTCACTTATCGACCGACTAGAATGAAAACCAGTCGGTCTGTACTTGAACCTTGACCGACTAACTCTAGCCCTAAAAACTTTGTCTGGCCCCTGTTACGACTTAGTCGGTTCAAGCTCATTGACCGACCGACTAGATCGTCATCTAGTCGGTCAATGCTTGAACTGTGACCGACTAAGTGCTCAGGGACAGTCGTGTCTTTTCACATTTCGACCGACTTAAACTCGTTTCCATTCGATTATTTTCATTTCTAATCGATCGACTCCAGCTAAAACCCCCGACCCTTCGTCTCCTCCTGTCGATTCCGACGTCTGATCGCCGTTTTCCGACCATCAACGGCCGTCGATCTTCCTCCTAGGTATCCCTCCTCCCCTCTCTTGCATCTAGGGCTTCGTTCTAGGTCGATTTCCTTCCTAGGGTTTCGGTTTCAAGCGATTTTCGTTTTCAGCACTAGGGTTTCGATAACTAGGGTTCTTCAATCTCTTCTTGCGATTGTTTGCTTGATCTCGTTTTGTCACACTTATGGCAAGAACGAGAATTCCGATCACTCCCTCCGGTGCATCTCCTATGTCCATAGAGCCACACCCTAGGAATCCTTCGAAACCCAAACGCCGACCTAAACCAACCCAACCTTCATCGTCTTCGCCTCCTCTGAAGAAGCAGAGGACGGCGACCGCCAAACCCATTAGACGTTCTCAGTCTAGGAAGCCTACACTCCATACCCCCACTACACCTTCAGATTCTGACACTGAGTTTAGACCCGAGGATGAGCCTGGCCATAATGAACCCACTCCTCCACCTCCTCCTAGGACTCGACAGCCTAAGGGAAAGGCCCCAATGTCAACAGGTGGTGTCGACATATCGTTGTGTCGCGACGACCCTATGTGTCTCGCGGCTTACAACCGTATTGAGCACTGCCCGCTGTTATTGGAGCACTTTGTTGAGTTTTCTGACTTCCTTGGCTTAGCAGATCTCCTATCCTATAGTGGGCTCCTTGACTACCTTCGCTTCGACCCTAAGGCGAACCCTCGACCATATCCTCGCCTGGTCAAACTTTTCTATGCAAATCGTACCCGGGGCCACTACGATGAGAGCCACTCCATAGAGACTACTGTCTTGGGGACTCCTATAGTCCTCACGGCAGAAATCTTGGGGGAGTTGATTGGTTGTTCTGTAGGAATATTATGCCCTCGAGGCCATTTATTCCTGTGTGAATAGCACAAACATCTTGTTCGAAATAACAGTAAGCTGTTTAGTAATGATTTATCCAAGTTATTTTATAATTAGATATCGACTTAGGTAAAGTCCTGAGACTTTATGCAAGGTCAAACGGGTATCGAGATGAGTATCTCAATCATGGAGAAACGTTTGACCGTCTGTAGCATAAATCTAAAATGGTTCGTGGTCGTAGATGTTCCGAGACAAGGATATCGAAACATCGGATAGACCATTGTGTCTTAGTCTTCACCGTTTAGCGGTGGCGATGATCTCATGATCGCTTGACTTGGCGAAGTCAAAGACGAGACACAGGTGCTCATTAGAATGAGTTCACTGAACGATCCACTAGAGTTATCATATGGTTATATTGACCAATCTGTCAGTGATAACTCTGAGTGATGATAGGGTAGTTGGTCTTTTGACTTGAGGTCATTTTGACAAACCTGTGCGTGAACGGTGCCACTTATATCAACTGACCTAGCTTCGAGGCAATGCCTGTCGAAAGGTCTTTTGATTGGGTGTCACTTGAAACGTACGAGGCGAGTAATGACCAAGAGAGGATTCGTCTCTCCCGGTCAATGGGAGTTAGTGTCGTAGAGTTAGTACGGTCTTTAGTAAAAACTCTGCGCAGAGTATGTTGGAAGAAGTCCAACATTAGTTGACTAAAGATCGATAGAAACTAACCGGAGTCAAGTTATTGGGGTTGACAGTTTGACCGTACCCCAGACTTGATCTACACGACATATTTAAGACGAAGAGACTATAACTGCGGAATTCATCACGGAAGCAGTCAGGTGGTCCCGACAATACTCATGTCAATGAGTTAACCACATAATGATGATTCCTGAAGCAGGGACGGCAACCACTGCTCGTGGTCACTGCCGTATAGGGCTTCGAGCCCAACCTGTTGTAAGGGTCAGGCTGTAGGGTCTCACACAGAGTGCAACGCTTCGTCTAGTAATAGGTAGAAATTAGTTAGGGAGAATAGTTTGCATTTTTGATGCAAGGGTTGAAATAATTGCATTTGATGCAATATGATAATTTAAGCTTAGATAGGGACTATTTTGCATTTGATACAAAAGCAATTAAATGTGTATTAAATTGTTTAATACAATATTTAATAAAATAAACGCAAGGAAAAGTTCACGGGTAAGACGGGAATGTCCCGGTCTAGACCCAGGTTCGAACGGCGTCCAAATCGGACGCCAGATAATCAAGTTAAGCCCAAAACAGTCCAAAGGGTCAGATCAGGTCAGACCAGGCAGACCAGCCCAGTCTAGACCTGGTCTGACCTGCTGACCAGACCCAGGCTGCCCAGACCTGGGCGCCAGGCCCAAACAAAGGCCTGGGCGCCCAGGCCTGGGCGCCCAGGCACCTGGGCACAGGCCCAGGCGCTGGGCGCCTGGGCCTGGGCCTAGGCGGGCCCGCCTGGGCACCCAGGCGCCCGCCTGGGCGCCTGGGCCCAGGCACCCGCCTGGGCCCCTGGGCGCTGGGCCCAGGCGGCCCAGGCGCCCTGGGCGCCAGGGCGCCAGGCCTGGCGCCTGGGCTGCGCCCAGGTCCAGGTCTGGGCTGCACCCAGGTTCAGGCCTGGGCAGGCTTTGTGGGTCCCACCTTTGGGTGTGGAACCCTAGGTTTAATGGGCAGATTTTGACGGCTCAGTTTTTGCGAAAAACTAGCCTAGGGCTGATCTTTGGACACTCAATTGGAGGGTCAAACGAACTCCGATTGACGAACGGTTTTTTCCTATGCGTTCACCGTTGAACGCTCGTCGTATTGATAGGTTGTATCAATCTTGAAGCTCAACGGTGAGTGAGTTAAAATTCACGGAAGTTTGCACTTTGTGAAGTGCAAACTAACTTGATTTTAATTAAACCATTATTTAGTCCCACATCGGATTTTGAGAAAAGGGGAGAGTCCGCCGCCTATATAAATAGGGGTCTCCCCCCTTTCTCAAAACTCGTCCCAAGCTCTAGATCTGAGCGGCTCTCGTAAATGTTGGAGCACGCTCGGATCTAAGCTTAAATTAATATTTCTCTTCTCCCTAAATTTCTGCCTTACTCCTGCGGGCTCTAGCAAAGCCACAAAGGAGTTCGGATTCTGGATCTGAAATCTTGGCGGAGGTTTCACTCGCGTGAAACTTTCTTCGGCGCGTGGTTGGCTCGGCGGCACGGGGATTGATCGCCTCGGGATGCGGATCGGTTCGAGGAGCGGTTCGGGGAGCGGTTCAAGGAGCGGCTCGGCGTGGGACGGGAGCAGCTCGGAAGACGGCGCGGAACATCTCGCCTGCTCCAGGGCTGAGATTCCGGGTATGTGGTTAAAGTATTTTATTAGCATTAGTTTAGTTTAATCGCAGTAGGCTAGATCCTTCTTGGGATGGTCAGACCCATCCCAAGTCGGCATAGATCTTGGCATAGGGTCTTGGACCTTAGGGCTAAGTTAAAAATGTTTTAACTGCATGTTAATTAGTTAACATAGTTTTTCTTACGCTGCCTTTGTTTTTCCTGTCTATGTTCCGTCCGACTTAGGACGGGACTAGAGTTTTTGTGCCCTAAGGGACCGCCAATTCCCCTACAGTGGTATCAGAGCCAGGTTTGCGAAGTCGATCTAGGTACTGCGATTTCATTAAACTTGTTAATGCTTTTAAGTACTTTTAAATTTTTTTAAAGTTATAAGATAATTTTAAAAATGTTTTTTAAAGTTCAAAATTCTATGTGATAAATTTTTGAACTTGAAAATTTTTTTAAATGACGTTTTAAAATTTATGTAATAATTTTAAATCTTTAAAAGTTTAAAATTATTTTGGATGCCTCAAATTTTTTATATGATAAATTTTTTTTAAGCATGGAAATTTTACAATGGTGTTTTTAAACTTATGTGATAAATTTTAAAATTGATTTTAAGGCTTTAAATTTATGCGATAAGTTTAAAATATTTTAGATGTTTAAAAATTGTATATGATAAATTTTTGAACATGGAAAATTTTTAAAGTAATGTTTTAAATTTATAAGATATTTTTAAAACTGATTTTAAAAGTCTAAAAATTGTTTATGCGATAAACTTAGTTTATTTAATTGTTAAATAGATATACACTTTCATTTTATGTTGATAAAATTAGTGTAGCTTTATTTTAATGGCTTGTTAATCTTGTCCCTTATTTGATAACACAAGACAACCCTTTAGGTTAGCCATTAAAATTGATTAAAATTTATTACTTGAATTTTAATGACATGCTATGTTTTAATAAATCATTAACAACAATATTAAGACCTAATTCCTGATTAGGGTAGTCCTTTAAATGAATTTTCAATTCTAATTGTTATAATTAATTTTCATTAAAGGACTTCGCTTCTAGCGTTGTTAATAAAATTTATTAAAATCCTAATAACGATTAGGGTAGCACGTGAACCTTATAGTTGATAAGGACTTAATAAAAGTTATTAAACAAATCCTAAAATTTTGAATTTAAGGATTCAACTAGTTGATAGGATTAATTAGTTGTTAATAAAAGCTGTTTAGTCTATGGCATACATACAAAAATGACAAGCTTCATTCAATGGACCATGATCCAGTCAATGTGCTTGGCTAAGAGTTCTGGGTCAACCCTTGCTAGTCCAAGGGGTAGTGATCCTGGCTTCGTCAATTCCCTGGCTGAGTTCCGCTGGACCGCAATGTCGCGAATCATGATTGTATGACACCCTGGACTATATCTAAGTCAAATACGTTAATGATCTTTTTCAAGATTAGCCGTAGCCCTCCTTGTTTTAGGGGTTAGCAACTATAGGGCCCGTGTTACAGTTGTTGAGATACACTCAAGCTGTGACATGGCAACCCTGTAGAAACCAACTCCTTAAATACATAAGATGAAATCTTGACTAACCCTAACCGTCGTCTCGTACCCCGAGCGCCGGCGTAAGTTAAGTCAACGATGTAGTCTGACTTGATGTAAGTCTAAGACCTGACCCAAACCGACGTGTCGTGCATACACCGAGCTGAGGGGCAAGTCAGGCTAGGCATGAAAACAAGGGTCCGACTAGACTAGACATTGTGATTTGGATGAGCACACTCATGATCACGAATGGCTAGGGGCAAAAACCGATTAAGAGAGTCATATCCGATATGATCGATGAAGAGTCATCTTCCGATCACAGAGTCAATCAACTTGTTGAGCTACACTCAAGGTTGTTTAGACTCAAGGTGATTGGAACTCTTACCCATTAATTTTAAATCGATTAAATCGTTCGTTATTAAGCTTTAAAACGTTCGTAAAATTAGTGGGAGGATATAGATAGATAAAAGCCAATCTACCTATATTTAATATTGAACATATGCTAAAACTAGGGCAAGACTATGTTTACCGTAGGAATTAAAATATAATATTTTAATAAGTTAATTGGTCAAAAGTTGATTAATTGAATATCAAGTTAAATTCTAATTGATAGAATAAAAACTATATTCTCGTTGACATTAAATGACCTTCTAAAGAACAGACTTAAGAAATATGATTTCATTAAGTTCTAGGTCCAACAAATAAATTAAAGCTACATGTCACTCGTCTCTATATGAGGCAGCTTGAACATATAGGACATTCAAAGTATGTTTCTCCCTACAACTTGTCGAGCTACCCTCAAGGTTGTATGGACAAACAATTTTGATCCGCAAAGTTCAAAAATTCGATCAAACCGTTTGAGTCGAATACGAGTACATGGGCGATGCAAGACTACGTATCCCAACCGGATCTTGAGACAAGCAACTTCTTGAGCTACACTCAAGATTGCAAAGCTCAAGCGTTTGGATACATAAGTTGCTTGCATATCTATTTATTTATGTTAATATCTAAATGTGATTTAGAAAAGGGAAGAAGGCACTTCGGAAAGTCAATTGAGAAAGTTAGTTTAATTTATCATTAGTAAAGGCATAAGTATGAGGAAATGAAAATGTGACATATTTTGATGTCACGATTTCAAAATGAATTGTTATACAAAAGACGTTTTAACACATTTTGACGAATGTCGTCACATTGCTTCTGAAGTAATGTTTTGCGTTAAGTAATTTGTAAATAACTAAATATATATTAAATGTTAATATATAAATACACAAGATAGTAGCAAACTTATATGGTAAAATTAGACTAGGCCGTATCTAGAGATTAAGCTTCACAAGTCACATAAAGAGGGGTCTGACCTCTCGTATTATGAAGTCTACGGACACTTGTGAGTCTTAGACTCTTAGATACAATGGCCGAAACCCATCTGTGAGACAGTGGGAGAATGAGTTGTCGAACTCAGTCTCGTACATACTGATGTACTCGAGTCTACTTTTAACAAAATAAGTTATTCGTATATTTTATTAAGACACGTGTTCTTGATGAAACACAAGTCTGATAAAATAAAGAACGAAATGCCTAAAGTATTTAAACTGATTCGATTAGATCGAATGGTCAAATACTTAGCTACATAAAATCTTGTGTAATTAAAAGAAAATGTGATTTTCTCTCAGATCAAGTCTGTTAACACATCAGAGTGTTGAAAGGTATGAATCACACTTAGTTAGACTTGGTGCGATCTATAAATAAGTGACTCTGAGTTAACTCCTCCCTCTGGGTTAAGTCCCAGATAGTAATGCCTAAGTTTTGATAATGTTCTATAAGGACATTATCAATTATATATTCAATAAATCAATCGTAAGGAAGTTGTATAATTACTCGAATCTCGTGAGACGAATTGTCGAGTTAGACATCATAACTGATGATGACTTAGTCAACTTCTAGGATGAAATTCTGAGTAGTAACTCCGATTTAAAACTTGATGCAGGTCCATGTGCGTAAATAAATTGAGAATTTAGTTTACGTGCCCAAAGAAAATGTTTCCTCACTTTCTGCAAGTAAATCTTTAAAAGATTGATGCAGAAAAGAAAATAGTGAAGTACAATAATGTTGGACGGGAACGATTTTCATCCTAATTTCTTTAAAACGGATTATGATGAAACCGGTTTCGCCAACAGATGTATACAGATCTACTCGGACCAAAGCCGATGTAAAACGCTTAAGTTGACCATGAAAAATTGGAGCATTCACTTATAAGTTCGTTTTTCTAAATATGATTTAGACGAACCAACTTATATGAATTGGCCAGAAAGTTTTCAAGGTCAGTGGGAGCTTATAAATTAAATGCGAGGCATCAAAGAAATAGAACATATATTTTGACAAAGTAATCAAAAAGTTTGATACTTTATCAGAAATAAATATGAGCCATTTGTAATGACCAATAACTAATTTAAAATTATTATCGTAAGATACGATGAACTGGAAAAGATCCAATTAAAATAAAATATTATGGATTCCGACAGACCAAATGAATTATTTGAATGAGATTCAAATGGTTGGTCTAACACAAACATAGAAACTCCTTAAGTCTATAGAGTAGACGGTTTTAGCAGATCCACTCACGAAGGCTCTATCACATGAAGTCGGGAAAACTTATGTGTAAAAACGATATTAGATATCGAGATAAATGGGCTTGAGTGCAAGTGGGAGATGTAGGAATATTATGCCCTCGAGGCCATTTATTCCTGTGTGAATAGCACAAACATCTTGTTCGAAATAACAGTAAGCTGTTTGGTAATGATTTATCCAAGTTATTTTATAATTAGATATCGACTTAGGTAAAGTCCTGAGACTTTATGCAAGGTCAAACGGGTATCGAGATGAGTATCTCAATCATGGAGAAACGTTTGACCGTCTGTAGCATAAATCTAAAATGGTTCGTGGTCGTAGATGTTCCGAGACAAGGATATCGAAACATCGGATAGACCATTGTGTCTTAGTCTTCACCGTTTAGCGGTGGCGATGATCTCATGATCGCTTGACTTGGCGAAGTCAAAGACGAGACACAGGTGCTCATTAGAATGAGTTCACTGAACGATCCACTAGAGTTATCATATGGTTATATTGACCAATCTGTCAGTGATAACTCTGAGTGATGATAGGGTAGTTGGTCTTTTGACTTGAGGTCATTTTGACAAACCTGTGCGTGAACGGTGCCACTTATATCAACTGACCTAGCTTCGAGGCAATGCCTGTCGAAAGGTCTTTTGATTGGGTGTCACTTGAAACGTACGAGGCGAGTAATGACCAAGAGAGGATTCGTCTCTCCCGGTCAATGGGAGTTAGTGTCGTAGAGTTAGTACGGTCTTTAGTAAAAACTCTGCGCAGAGTATGTTGGAAGAAGTCCAACATTAGTTGACTAAAGATCGATAGAAACTAACCGGAGTCAAGTTATTGGGGTTGACAGTTTGACCATACCCCAGACTTGATCTACACGACATATTTAAGACGAAGAGACTATAACTGCGGAATTCATCACGGAAGCAGTCAGGTGGTCCCGACAATACTCATGTCAATGAGTTAACCACATAATGATGATTCCTGAAGCAGGGACGGCAACCACTGCTCGTGGTCACTGCCGTATAGGGCTTCGAGCCCAACCTGTTGTAAGGGTCAGGCTGTAGGGTCTCACACAGAGTGCAACGCTTCGTCTAGTAATAGGTAGAAATTAGTTAGGGAGAATAGTTTGCATTTTTGATGCAAGGGTTGAAATAATTGCATTTGATGCAATATGATAATTTAAGCTTAGATAGGGACTATTTTGCATTTGATGCAAAAGCAATTAAATGTGTATTAAATTGTTTAATACAATATTTAATAAAATAAACGCAAGGAAAAGTTCACGGGTAAGACGGGAATGTCCCGGTCTAGACCCAGGTTCGAACGGCGTCCAAATCGGACGCCAGATAATCAAGTTAAGCCCAAAACAGTCCAAAGGGTCAGATCAGGTCAGACCAGGCAGACCAGCCCAGTCTAGACCTGGTCTGACCTGCTGACCAGACCCAGGCTGCCCAGACCTGGGCGCCAGGCCCAAACAAAGGCCTGGGCGCCCAGGCCTGGGCGCCCAGGCACGTGGGCACAGGCCCAGGCGCTGGGCGCCTGGGCCTGGGCCCAGGCGGGCCCGCCTGGGCACCCAGGCGCCTGCCTGGGCACCCAGGCGCCCGCCTGGGCGCCTGGGCCCAGGCGCCCGCCTGGGCCCCTGGGCGCTGGGCCCAGGCGGCCCAGGCGCCCTGGGCGCCAGGCCTGGCGCCTAGGCAGCGCCCAGGCCTGGCCTGGGCTGCGCCCAGGTCCAGGTCTGGGCTGCACCCAGGTTCAGGCCTGGGCAGGCTTTGTGGGTCCCACCTTTGGGTGTGGAACCCTAGGTTTAATGGGCAGATTTTGACGGCTCAGTTTTTGCGAAAAACTAGCCTAGGGCTGATCTTTGGACACTCAATTGGAGGGTCAAACGAACTCCGATTGACGAACGGTTTTTTCCTATGCGTTCACCGTTGAACGCTCGTCGTATTGATAGGTTGTATCAATCTTGAAGCTCAACGGTGAGTGAGTTAAAATTCACGGAAGTTTGCACTTTGTGAAGTGCAAACTAACTTGATTTTAATTAAACCATTATTTAGTCCCACATCGGATTTTGAGAAAAGGGGAGAGTCCGCCGCCTATATAAATAGGGGTCTCCCCCCTTTCTCAAAACTCGTCCCAAGCTCTAGATCTGAGCGGCTCTCGTAAATGTTGGAGCACGCTCGGATCTAAGCTTAAATTAATATTTCTCTTCTCCCTAAATTTCTGCCTTACTCCTGCGGGCTCTAGCAAAGCCACAAAGGAGTTCGGATTCTGGATTTGAAATCTTGGCGGAGGTTTCACTCGCGTGAAACTTTCTTCGGCGCGTGGTTGGCTCGGTGGCACGGGGATTGATCGCCTCGGGATGCGGATCGGTTCGAGGAGCGGTTCGGGGAGCGGTTCAAGGAGCGGCTCGGCGTGGGATGGGAGCAGCTCGGAAGACGGCGCGGAACATCTCACCTGCTCCAGGGCTGAGATTCCGGGTATGTGGTTAAAGTATTTTATTAGCATTAGTTTAGTTTAATCGCAGTAGGCTAGATCCTTCTTGGGATGGTCAGACCCATCCCAAGTCGGCATAGATCTTGGCATAGGGTCTTGGACCTTAGGGCTAAGTTAAAAATGTTTTAACTGCATGTTAATTAGTTAACATAGTTTTTCTTCCGCTGCTTTTGTTTTTCCTGTCTATGTTCCGTCCGACTTAGGACGGGACTAGAGTTTTTGTGCCCTAAGGGACCACCAATTCCCCTACATGTTCGTCGTCTGGTCTCCTCCCGTCAGACATTTCTGTTGATGATATCTCTTCTTTGGATCAGTCTGTTCTCGCTGATATCTTCTATGTGATCCCTACAGCTTTCATTGGTGTCCCATCGAAGTCATTTAAGCCAAATGCATGGGTGCTCAATCTTATTCTGAAGTCGTGCTTGCTTCCCAAGTACGGCTCATCTTCTCTGCCATCCCAGCCCTTCCTAAAGTTGATTTACGCTCTTTTCTTGGGTTGCGAGATTAACTGGGCTCGCGTTATACTCGATAAGATGGACTCTTTCGAGTGTATTCGCAGGACCACGAAATCTGCGCATATCCCTTATCCTTGTCTGTTGACTTTGGTGTTTCGTCATTTCCACGTGCCTTTGCCTCCTGACGATGAGCGTCCACTTGGTCCTCCCCTGAACGCGACGGCCGTAAAGAAATCTCTTACGGCACTCCGTCACGTGCAGAGGACCACTCCTTCAGCTTCTCAGGGCACTTCTTCTGCAGCTGCTGCTCCTAGACCTCCCACCACACTTGAGAGTCTCGCTCATGACATTCGTCGTCTCGAGTCTCGATATGCTCGTTCCGAGGAGATTATGTGCCGTATGGCTCGTGTTATGGGTGTTGAGGTTCCTCCTCCTGTTTCTGATGACGAGGAGATGGATGATGAGGAGATCGATGAGCTTGTTGATTCTCTTGCTCGTGGTGCTGAGGCCACTCCTGCTGCTGCTACCACATCCGTTGCTGGTGCTGCCACTTCTTCAGGTCCTCCAGAGTCTTCTGCTCCAGTGGATGAGTCTACTGTTGCTCCTGAGACGTCTGCTTCTGTTGACGTCCCGGTTGGTGCCTCTGCCGTTGAGCCTGTTGTTGATGTTTCCACTCCTGCCCCGACGATTGCGTCTGTTGACACACCACTCCTCCTAGTAGAGCCTGAGTCCACTCCTTCGACTGGACCTCCGGAGACTGCTGATCCTACCACTACTTCTTGAGAGTCTGTTTGGAGGACTCTCCGATGCTCCTTGGATGATTCATCTTTTAGAGAGAGTTTTGGGTTAGGACAGGATTGGTGGTGTTTTCTGATGTTTTTGGATGTGTTGATGTTTGATGTCGATGTTGTATCATTTTTGGATGTATGTTGATGCTGTTGATGTCGATGATGGATTGTGAGTTGTTGATGTTGATATACTATGTGACATTTTGATGTAGTCGATGTACTTTGTGCCTTTGATGTTATGGAGTCGATGTATCTTTTGGTGTACTCATGTTGCTTCATATATATACACATCGTTGTCCTCTTTTACTTCGTTGTGCTCATTTTATATTCGTTTTAATGTCTATGATATTCGATTTCATCGCTCGACGAAAATGACTTGGTTAAAAAGAATTTATTTCTATGAAAACATAGAATTGTTTTCCATGCACTTATTTAACCAAAATGTTGAGATTGGAGAGCACGTTCCTTTACTCAATAAGTGAATTTTATTTGGTATTGTGATGATTTCGTTTTTCGTTTTTGGATAATGGTCAATTTGGCACACCTTGATTTTCTTCGTGTATTTTTGTTTCTTGGTGTCTTTTGGACCATCGTCGTATTCTTCGACTCCCGATGTTGGATTTTTCTTTAGCCTTGTTGTTGTCGTTGTTTGCCCCCCACTCTTTTTGGATAATGCCAAAGGGGGAGAGATAGTAATAATGACAAGGGCAAAATGAAAATTTAACTCTATTGTCCATGAATCTAATTTATTATGTTAAATTCAGGGGGAGTGAAGATATAAAAATGGATTATGATCCTAAATTTCAATAATTGGATCATGTTTAATATCTCTCACTTCTGCTTGATGCGTATTATATTTATTCAATTTGGAATTAACGTGTCATCAATGCAGGGGGAGTAAGTATTTTACATTTGAATCATTATTTTTGATTATTATTTATGTTGGTTTGTCATCACCAAAAAGTGTTGAATATTGGACTCCCCGGATTTGGTTTTGGATGATGAGCAAACATAAATAATTCATGAACTAACAATTTGTGAGCGCAGTATTGGAGATCGTCGCCAATTTCACGTGAACATTCCAAGCAACATCTCAACACTTTCCAAAGCTCATATTCATGCCTAAATCTTCGTTGAAGCTCTTGCGACGCTTTGGAAAATATGAAGATTCAATCGAAGCTATCGAAGACCGTTTATTAAGGTTTTATTTATAGTCTTTTAGCTTCGATATATATAGAATGTTAAGCCTTGAGTATATCTTACGTCTATATCTTCATTACGCTCATTTCGTAGCTCTAGGATCCTTGCACAAGTTCATTCTAACTTCCTCGAAGCGTCGCGCTTCGATTCGGACTTTGTTGTGCATGTTAGTTGGTACAAGAACAAGTACTGACCGACTAGATGGTGATCTAGTCGGTCGGCAACTGTTCTTGGACCGACTAGTTTGATTCCTTAATTTCTTGGACTTTACTGTTTACAGTTAGTCGGTCTACGTTGACTCACCGACCGACTAGTTTGTGAACTAGTCGGTCAGTGATGCTTCTTTGACCGACTAGTTGAGACTTACTGTTCACTCTAAAATTCTCCTAAGCTACTGTTTACCGTTAGTCGGTCTAAGAACGTTTGGTGACCGACTAGTTGTCAATTTAGTCGGTCAACTTTTGTTCTTGGACCGACTAAGTCAACTTGCCTTCAGACTAAGTTGTTTTGCCTCTTAGTCGGTCTACGTTCATTGGATGACCGACTAGTTGTGAAACTAGTCGGTCAGACAGTGTTCTTGGACCGACTAGATTTCTAGGTCTGAAATTCTATCTCTTCTCAGATCTACTCTTAGTCGGTCCTCGTTGTTTGGCTGACCGACTAGTTGATGAACTAGTCGGTCAGTGATTGTTCTTTGACCGACTAATTCTCACAGATTTCTTTCCGTTGGAGAATGACCTAACTTGTGTTTTTGGGTTCCTATAAATACGAACCTAGGTCATTTCTATCTAGGTTAGAGCTGTCATTAAGAGATTCATTGAGTTCTAAAGAGATAGCTATTCTCCCTCAAATCTAAAGCTCTCTTCCTCACAAGAAACCCATTCTCTCTCATTTCTAGATCTAGAGAGAAGCTTGTTCTTGGTGAGCTCTTCAAGCTATTGCTTGATCCAAGTCTCCAACTCTTCCCTAGGCACCCATTGCTGCTCATTTCCTTGGTGCTAGGGCTTGGTGACTTCATCTTCCTCAAATCCTTCATTCCACCTATTGGGTAAGAAAAACTCAAGGTATAGGATTTTGTGGTAAGAGTATTTATTTCATCTAAACTCTTTTATATTGCTTATTGGCTCTCTCGGTTGTGAGAGAAGTTTGTGATCCCGGGTTGTGGGATTCACTTTGCCATTGCATGTATGATTTGATCTTGTGAAGGTTTTTCACAAGATATTCATAGTGGAAATCTTGAGTTAGGGTTTCTAACTCAAGTATCCGGAAGGGATCCGGGTGGTTGGGACGTAGGATCACCGGGAACAAGTCGGGGAGACTTGGGTGGATCCGAACCCATTAACATCGTTTGTTAGCATTGTTAATTTCATTGTTGTCATTCAATTTAAGCTTCCGCAAATTGATTTGGTAGTTGTGTGCAATTTAATTTGGAATTATACGCCTTATTATTTTAAAGTACTATTCACCCCCCCCCCCCCCCCCCCCCCCCCCCCCCCCTCTAGTACTTGTGCAGTAGCTGGTAGGGCATTACATTTGGTATCAAAGCCAGATACTCAGCTATGTCTGCCAACGACAACAAGACCGTGCCTCCACCTTCCAACTACGACACCTTCAGGAACCGTGAAGGAGCGTCATCGGTGATGGAAGGACATTCCTCTACAAGGCCTCCATTCTTCAACGGTACCAACTACGGGTACTGGAAATGTCGGATGGAAACCTTCCTCCGAAGTGCATCTTTATGGAGGACTACAATGAAGGAGTACATCGAGCCCGAAGAAGAAGATTTTGAGAAATGGACTACCGCGGAGGTCGCCGCCGAGGTAAGCAATGCCAAGGCAATGAACGCCTTGCAATGCGCATTGGAGCCCGAGGACTTCAATAAGATATGCACATGTAAGAGTGCATATCAAATTTGAAACTCTCTCCTCATACTACATGAAGGGACGAGTCGGGTAAGAGACTCTAAACTCGTTGTCGTAACCAAAGATTACGAAATGTTTCATATGCAACAGGGCGAGAAGATGAAAGAATATTACGCTCGCTTCGTTGACATAATAAACGAGTTAGAGGCCCTCGGCAAGATCTACACTCAAAAGGAGAAGTGCTTAAAGCTTATTGAAGGACTTCCCTCTTCTTGGGAAAAACGTACCTTCGCCATCGAGGAAGGTAATGACATGAACAAATATACCGTAGTTCAACTAATGGGTACTTTGATGTCATACGAGGTACGCAAAGATAGCAAGGTGAAGCTACAAGAAAAGATGAAGTCATATTTGAACCTAGATGCGCCTAAGAAAAAGGCGATTGCATTCAAGGCGGCTTCATCCACATCTTCCGATGATGAAGACTCGGAAAACGAGTTGGACTTGGAGTCCATGGCACTCATGGCCAAGAAGTTCAACCGTTTCTTCCGGAAAGGTAACTTCAAGACCAAAGGTAAATTTGGTTCTTCTAACGCCTCTTCCTCTCCTTTGTGTTTCAAGTGCAATAAGCCAGGACACATGAAAGCGGAGTGTCCTCTCAACAAACAAAAGGAGAAGTGGAAGGCGCCAAAATTCGATAAGTCCAAGAAATACAAAAAGGGGTACAAGAAAGGACTTGTCGGAGCAACATTCACCGACTCCGAGGATTCCTCAAGCGGAGAGTCGGATGATGAGAAAGTGGAGCAAGCACATATGTGCTTCATGGCAAGAGAGGAGAACGATCAAGGATCCTCCTCTTCCGATGATAGTAATGACGAAAGCGATGAGGTAACGATGGATGATCTTAGAAATGCTAACTCTCAACTTTGGTCAAAATACACTAAGTTAGTAAATAGATATACTAAGGTAAAAGATGACCTAGCTAGCATTCAAACATCGCCTAAGAATATCATCACCAACAACGACACCGTTGTTGAAGAGTTAAGAAATGAGATTGCGAATCTCAAATCTAAACTCGAACATGTTAGCATTGAGGATGCGGAAGAACATAAGATAGCGGATTTAACTTCTCAAAACTCAACTTTGAGTATTGAGAACGAGAATCTTAAATCTCGTGTTTATGTGCTCACATCGCAAGTATCCACTTTAGATACTTCAATGCGTTCTCTCAAAGAGAATTATGAGAACACATTAGGCCGAATCAATAGATTCAATAAAGGTAAGGACCATTTGGATAAAATCCTAAGTGACTTACTTCCGGCCAATCACCACATTGGTTTGGGGTATACGATGGGATGTCCATCCAAAGCGGCCACTACCTTTGTTAGGCCAACTTCCGGTGACTCTACGAGTGGTAGCAAACACTCTATTGGTAGTTCATCTACCAATGGTGCTTCCACCTCGTCCACACCCTCTTTCGGAAAGAAACCCACTATGGGTGGACCTCCAAAGAAGGGCCATGCTTATATGTACACAAATACCATGCCACGTAGGAACACACGTCCTACTCCACCATCTCACACATATGATGATTTTTATGCAACACATTCTCGGGCACGTGCACACCATGTGAGACACCCTCACGCACGTGTTCCCACACATGCATATGTTCACCCACCGCATCATATGAATAATTCTCGTCGTGCACCATTCCATCATGTCCCGTATGCCTATCCACAACATGCATCACGTAGAAATCAACGTCGCATGCATGCACCCAATAGGATGATGGCTCCCAAAATATTCACTATTTGGAGCCCAAAGGACACAAGCATGGACGAAAAACAAATGTACATGAATGCTTATTTTTCGGATGTTGTGCATAGTAAGAATTATGTGGGGAAGTCTAAGTCCACTTGGACTTGGCTTCCAAAGGTCTAATCCCTTGGACCCAATGACCTTGGGTACCATGATATGAAAGTGTCTATCTTTAGGTACTCAAGGAAAAGAAAAAGAAAAGGAGCATCAAATTTAAATTTAGCTCCAAAGGGAATTGGATACTCGATAGCGGGTGCTCCAAACACATGACGGGTGACGCTCGTTTGCTCTCCGGAGTGGTTCCCATTGCGAATGGAAACCGCGTCGTATTTGGAGGCAACGAGAGCGGAACCATCATAGGTGTTGGTAAAGTCGGTAACCCTTCTAAACCATTAATTAGTGATGTTTATCTTGTTAGTGGTTTAAATCATAATCTTATTTCAATAAGCCAACTTTGTGACAAAGGTTACAAAGTTAGCTTTGCGAAAGGATTGTGTCATATTTTAAGAAAGGATAATGAAAAATTATTATTTTCCGGAACTCGTCGTAAAGACATTTATATTTTGGATCTTCCTAAGTCATATGAACAATGTCTCGTTGCCAACACAAGTGAACAACACTTATGGCATCGACGCTTTGGACATGTGAACTTTGGAACACTATATAAGCTTTCAAAATTGAATTCTATTAAAGGTTTTCCGAAGCTTGTTTTTGAAAAGAAAAGTTTTTGTGATTGTTGTCAACGCGGCAAGCTTCCTAAATCTTCATTTAAACCTAAGAAAAGCATCTCTACTAAACGGCCACTAGAGCTATTACATCTAGATTTATTTGGGCCAACTAGAGTAGCTTCCTTAGGAAATGCAAGGTATGGACTTGTCATCGTAGATGACTATTCAAGATTTACTTGGGTATTTTCATTGTGTAATAAAAATGAAGCTTTTGAAAACTTCACAATTTTTGTTAAGAAAGTACAAAATCTCTTAGGAACCACCATTGTCACTATTCGTAGTGATCATGGAGGTGAATTTGAGAATGAGTCTTTTGAGACATTTTGTGATGAAGTTGGTATTACTCACACCTTCTCTTTCCCTCGTGCACCTCCTCAAAATGGTGTAGTTGAGAGAAAGAATAGGACGCTAGTGGAGTGTGCTCGCACTATGCTTGATGATAGCCAACTTGGCCATCAATTTTGGGCGGAAGCGGTACACACCGCTTGCTATGTGTTTAATAGAATACTTTTGAGGCCCGGCACTAAACAAACTTGTTATGAATTGTTGTTTGGTAGGTTGCCTCAAGTTAAACATTTTCGTGTTTTTGGTTCGAAATGTTTTATTAAGAACACATATGGTAGTTTGGACAAATTCGATCCGAGATCCGATGAGGGGATTTTTGTTGGATATTCTACGCGTAGCAAAGCCTACCGGATATTCAACAAACGAACCTCAACGATCGAGGAATCGCTTCATGTCTCATTTAATGAAGGATTTGTTCCAACTAGAATTTCAAATGATAATGATTCTATGGATGTTTTATGTGATTCGTTTGATAATTCTAAGTCTAATGATTCTATTGATTCTATTGAGACTAACCCAACTAATGAAGTTGTTGAGAATGTTCCAAGTGACCAAGGTATTCCCAAACGGCTTCATTCGGTTCGTGACCATCCCCATGAGCAAGTCATTGGCAATATCTATGATAGTGTCAAGACGAGATCGCAAGTTCACCACTTCGCAAATTGTGCCTTTGCCTCATCGATAGAGCCAAAGAATATTAATGAAGCATGCGAAGATAGCGCTTGGATCTTAGCCATGGAGGAGGAGCTCATTCAATTCGAGAGGAATGAAGTTTGGGAGCTTGTTCCATTGCCATCGAAGAACCACACCGTCATAGGGACAAAGTGGATCTTCAAGAACAAAACCGACGAAAACCAAGTCGTCGTCCGAAACAAAGCTCGGTTAGTAGCTCAAGGCTATCGTCAAGAGGAAGGTATCGATTTCGAAGAATCTTTCGCTCCGGTAGCTAGATTAGAATCAATTAGATTACTTTTGTCTTTTGCATGCCATAAGAATTTTAAATTATTTCAAATGGATGTTAAAAGTGCATTTTTAAACGGAGATGTCGTTGAGGAAGTTTACGTTTCTCAACCTCCGGGCTTCATAAATGAAAAATTTCCAAATCACGTTTTTAAACTAAAGAAAGCTCTTTATGGTTTGAGACAAGCTCCTCGAGCTTGGTATGATCGCCTAAAGAATTTTCTTTTGGATTTGAATTTTAAAATGGGCGAAGCCGATTCAACACTTTTTATTAAGCATGCGAATAATGATATTTTATTAGTTCAAATTTATGTTGATGATATCATTTTCGGTGCTACTAACTTCGCTCTTTGCGAAGAGTTTTCTAATGTGATGAAGGAACAATTTGAGATGAGCCACATGGGCGAACTCAAATATTTCTTAGGTCTCCAAATTCGCCAAATGAACGATGCAATCTTCATCCACCAAACGAAGTACACGGTGGAGTTGCTAAAGCGATTTGGAATGGAGAATGCCTCCGGGAAAAAGACTCCAATGAGCACGACTACGCATCTTGACAAGGATACAGGCGGTAAGGATGTAGACATTCGTCTATATCGAGGTATGATAGGTAGTTTGCTTTATCTTACCGCAAGTAGGACTGATATTATGTTTGCCGTATGTATATGTGCTCGTTATCAGTCTCAACCTAAGGAGTCTCACTTAGTAGCGGTAAAGCGTATTTTTCGCTATCTAAGTTACACATTAGATTTTGGATTACTTTATCCGAGATCTAGCACATATGAGTTAGTCTCATATAGTGACGCTGATTATGCGGGATGCAAATCCGACAGGAAAAGTACTAGTGGCACTTGCCATTTTCTAGGAAATTCTCTTGTCTCTTGGTTTTCCAAGAAGCAAAATTCGGTATCACTTTCAACCACCGAGGCGGAATATATTACCGCCGGTGCCGCTTGTGCCCAGGTTCTTTGGATGAGACACACATTGAAGGATTTTGGTATCCATTGTGATACTAGCCCTATCATGGTGGATAACCAAAGTGCTATTTGTCTTTCAAAGAATCCGGTGCACCATTCCCGATCGAAACACATAGATGTCCGACACCATTTCTTAGATGATCATGTTGCTAAAAAGGACATCATTTTAGTGTACGTTGAAACCCAAAAGCAAATCGCCGATATTTTCACGAAACCCCTAAAGGAGGACTCCTTTGTGCGGTTGCGTCGAGAATTGGGGATTATGGGTGAATCCGAGATATAGGATTCATATTTAAATTCAATCATCTTGCATGCTAATATATTTCACGATATTTCATTCATGCTAGATTAATTGAATTTTTGGGAATTTTATGTGATTTATTTGAATTTATGATCGAATTCGTATTTCAATGTCGTATTTAAGATTTCGACGTTTTATGGGGTAATTTAGATGACCAATGAGTGAGTTAGGATGTTTCATCCAAGTGGTTTGTGAAGAGAAATCAAATTTCTACTTTTGGACTCTTCTAGTCGGTTTCAGTTCTCTTGTCAACCGACTAGATGCTCATCTAGTCGGTCAGCAAATGAACTCAGACCGACTAGATCAAGCAAATATCCATCTCCTATCATTTTCTTTCGTTAGTCGGTCATAGTACACTTTCCGACCGACTAGATTGAAAACTAGTCGGTCAGTAAGTATACTGCGACCGACTAAATCTAGCCCTAAAAATCACTCTGTGCCTCTGTTTCGACTTAGTCGCTTCAAGCTCATTGACCGACCGACTAGATCGTAATCTAGTCGGTCAGTGCTTGAACTGTGAGCGACTAAGTGTGTTAGGGCAGTTACGTCTTTTCGTATCCCGACCGACTTATACTCATCCTTCATCCGACTAATCTCTCTATTAGTCGGTCTTCTCTTTTGCTCCAGCCCGAAAACCCCAAACCCCCATCGAGCCCCTTCACATTCTCTTCGTCTCCGGCCATTTCTTCGGCCATCGCCGCCGTTCGCCGCCGTCGACTCAGCCTCCTAGGTATCTCCCTCCCTCTCCTAGGTCGATTTCTTGCCCTAGGGTTCGATTTCTCCTCCTAGGTATTCTAGGGTTTGGTTTATTTTCGAATTTCTTGATCTCTAGGGTTGTTAGCTTGTAATCTCTAGGTTGCTTGTGATTTTCTTCGATTGATTGTGCTCGTAGTACTATGGCTAAGACTCGCATTCCGATCGCCTCTTCCGGGGCCTCTCCTATGACCGTAGAATAACCTTCGGACCCTAGGAATCCCCCGAAGCCTAAGCGTCGTGCCAAGTCTACCCAAGCCTCTCCTTCGTCGCCTCCTCTTAAGAAGCCTAGGACTGCCATAGTTAAACCCCGCAAATCCAAGACCAAAAAGCCTATTCTTCACTCTCCAGCTACTCCTCCCGATTCCGATACTGATTTTATTCCTGAGGATGAGCCTACTAGGGAACCTACCCCACCTCCGAAGACCCGTAAGGCCAAGGGTAAAGCTCCTATGCCAGTTGGCGGTGTAGACATATCGTTGTGCCGCGATGACCCTCAGTGTCTCGCCGCGTACAACCGTATAGAACACTGTCCACTGTTGTTGGAGCATTACGTTCAGTTCTCTGATTTTCTCGTCCTTGCTGATCTTCTCTCTTATAGTGGCCTTCTAGACTATCTCCGATACGACCCCAAGGCCAATCCCAAACCGTACCCTCGCCTCGTGAAATTGTTCTATGCCAACCGTATTCGAGGCCAGTACGATGCCAGCCACTCCATTGAGACGACTGTCTTGGGAACTCCTATAGTTCTCACGGCAGAAATCTTGGGGGAGATCCTTGGTTGTGCGTCGTGTGGTCTCCTCCCCTCGGACATTTCCGTAGACGACATTTCTTCCTTGGATCAGTCTATTCTTTCAGAGATTTTCCAGGTTATCCCCTCCGCATTCATTGGTGTTCCATCGAAATCTTTTAAGCCGAATGCGTGGGTTCTTAACCTGATTTTGAAGTCGTGTCTCCTCCCTAAGTATGGATCCTCTTCACTCCCCTCTCAGCCGTTTTTGAAACTCATATACGCTCTTTTCTTGGGGTGCGAGATAAATTGGGCTCGCGTGATACTCGATAAGATGGATTCTTTCGAGTGTATACGCAAGACCAATAAGTCTGCGCACATTCCATACCCCTGCCTGTTGACTCTCGTATTCCGTCATTTTCGAGTTCCTCTCCCTCCTGACGATGAGCGTCCTTTGGGTACGCCTCTGAACGCGACGGCCGTGAAGAAATCTCTAGCGGCTCTTCGTCACGTGCAGAGGTCTACCGCATCTGCTTCCCAGTCTACTCCGTCAGTTGCTGCAGCCTCGTCTTCCCCTGCTACTTTGGACGATGTCGTACGCCTACTTCGTCAGCACGACTCCCGTTTGGCTCATACTGAGGAGGTAGTCTGCCGTATGGCTCGTATGATGGGGATTGAGCTTCCTCCTTCGGTGTCTGAGGCCGAGGAGATGGACGATGAGGAGCTTGACGAGCTTGCTACTTCTTTTGCCCGTGGCGATAAGGCCACTGCTGCTGCTGTTGCTGGTACTACCACTTCTGCTCTTGGAGTTGCCACCACTTCCGGTGTTCCAGAGCCTTCTGCTTCAGCACTTCAGTCTTCTGAGCCTGCTGTAGACCCTGTTGCTGACCCTGCTGATATTCCTGCTGACACATCTGCTGTCGAGACCCATGCTGCTGTAGAGCCTGTTCCTGAGATCTCGACTCCTGCCCCGACGATTCCTTCTGTTGAGACACCTCTACTCCCTGCAGATCCTGAGTCCACTCCGTCGACTGGACCCACGGACGCTGCAGATCCAGCCTCCTCCTCGTGATCGTTGTTCCGAGGACTCTCCATATACGCTTTGGATGATATATCTTAGCGAGAGTATTTTGGGTTAGGATTGAGTATGAGGGTTATGATGTTTTGATGTATTTTGGATGTTGTCGTTGTTGTAGTATTTATTTTGATGAGGATGATGATGATGATGTATTTCTTTTTGATGATATGTAGCGCATGATATGATGTATCTCATATATTCGATGTGATATTTTTTGGATATACTCACATTGTCTCTACATATATATATGTTCATCGTCATTCACTTTGTCATTTATTCGTCGTGCATTTTTTTATATATATTCGTTGAATGCATTTGAATTGTGAATTCGTCGCTCGACGATTAAAAACTTGGTTAAATAGATTATATTTCTATATTAATATAGAATTGTTTTCCATGCACAAATTTAACCAAGAAATATTGAATATTGGAGAATATGTTTCATTATTCAATAAATGAAAAAAAATACCAAATATTATTTTTGATGATTTTGATTATCGTTGATTTTTTTTATATATAATGGAAAATTTGGCACACCTTGTTTTGATTTCCACAATTTTTCCCTTGGTGTCAAGTTGGTCCATTGCCTTTGTCTACGACTCCCGATGTTGGATTTTACATTTCCTAATTGTTGTCGTTGTATGCCCCCCATTTTTGGGATAATGCCAAAGGGGGAGAGATAATGATAATAAAATAGCGCAAATGAAAATTTAACTCAATTTCCAAGAATCTAGTTTGATATGTTAGATTCAGGGGGAGTTAAGATACATATAAGGATTTTCAAAATCCGATATTTCAAAAATCAATTCATTTTATTTATCTTACTCGTCTGCTTGATGCAATTCATTTATATTCATTTTGGAATTAACGTGTCATCAATGCAGGGGGAGTAAGTATTTTACATTTGAATTATTATCTTTGATTATTATTTATGTTGGTTTGTCATCACCAAAAAGGGGGAGAATGTTGAATATTGGACTCCCCGGATTTGGTTTTGGATGATGAGCAAACATAAATAATTCATGAACTAACAATTTGTGAGCGCAGTATTGGAGATCGTCGCCAATTTCACGTGAACATTCCAAGCGACATCTCAACACTTTCCAAAGCTCATATTCATGCCTAAATCTTCGTTGAAGCTCTTGCGACGCTTTGGAAAATATGAAGATTCAATCGAAGCTATCGAAGACCGTTTATTAAGGTTTTATTTATAGTCTTTTAGCTTCGATATATATAGAATGTTAAGCCTTGAGTATATCTTACGTCTATATCTTCATTACGCTCATTTCGTAGCTCTAGGATCCTTGCACAAGTTCATTCTAACTTCCTCGAAGCGTCGCGCTTCGATTCGGACTTTGTTGTGCATGTTAGTTGGTACAAGAACAAGTACTGACCGACTAGATGGTGATCTAGTCGGTCGGCAACTGTTCTTGGATCGACTAGTTTGATTCCTTAATTTCTTGGACTTTACTGTTTACAGTTAGTCGGTCTACGTTGACTCACCGACCGACTAGTTTGTGAACTAGTCGGTCAGTGATGCTTCTTTGACCGACTAGTTGAGACTTACTGTTCACTCTAAAATTCTCCTAAGCTACTGTTTACCGTTAGTCGGTCTAAGAACGTTTGGTGACCGACTAGTTGTCAATTTAGTCGGTCAACTTTTGTTCTTGGACCGACTAAGTCAACTTGCCTTCAGACTAAGTTGTTTTGCCTCTTAGTCGGTCTACGTTCATTGGATGACCGACTAGTTGTGAAACTAGTCGGTCAGACAGTGTTCTTGGACCGACTAGATTTCTAGGTCTGAAATTCTATCTCTTCTCAGATCTACTCTTAGTCGGTCCTCGTTGTTTGGCTGACCGACTAGTTGATGAACTAGTCGGTCAGTGATTGTTCTTTGACCGACTAATTCTCACAGATTTCTTTCCGTTGGAGAATGACCTAACTTGTGTTTTTGGGTTCCTATAAATACGAACCTAGGTCATTTCTATCTAGGTTAGAGCTGCCATTAAGAGATTCATTGAGTTCTAAAGAGATAGCTATTCTCCCTCAAATCTAAAGCTCTCTTCCTCACAAGAAACCCATTCTCTCTCATTTCTAGATCTAGAGAGAAGCTTGTTCTTGGTGAGCTCTTCAAGCTATTGCTTGATCCAAGTCTCCAACTCTTCCCTAGGCACCCATTGCTGCTCATTTCCTTGGTGCTAGGGCTTGGTGACTTCATCTTCCTCAAATCCTTCATTCCACCTATTGGGTAAGAAAAACTCAAGGTATAGGATTTTGTGGTAAGAGTATTTATTTCATCTAAACTCTTTTATATTGCTTATTGGCTCTCTCGGTTGTGAGAGAAGTTTGTGATCCCGGGTTGTGGGATTCACTTTGCCATTGCATGTATGATTTGATCTTGTGAAGGTTTTTCACAAGATATTCATAGTGGAAATCTTGAGTTAGGGTTTCTAACTCAAGTATCCGGAAGGGATCCGGGTGGTTGGGACGTAGGATCACCGGGAACAAGTCGGGGAGACTTGGGTGGATCCGAACCCATTAACATCGTTTGTTAGCATTGTTAATTTCATTGTTGTCATTCAATTTAAGCTTCCGCAAATTGATTTGGTAGTTGTGTGCAATTTAATTTGGAATTATACGCCTTATTATTTTAAAGTACTATTCACCCCCCTCTAGTACTTGTGCAGTAGCTGGTAGGGCATTACAAAAAGGGGGAGAATGTTGAGTATTGGACTCCCCGGATTTGGTTTTGGATGATGAGCAAACATAAATAAATCGTGAACTAACACTTTGTGAGCGCAGTTATGGAGATCGTCGCCAAATTCACGTAAACATTCAAAGCGACGTCTCAAGACTTCTCAAACCACGTATTCATATGCCTAAAGCTTCGTTGAAGCTTTTGGACCAACTTTGAAGTCATGAAGATTCGATCGAAGCTTTTGAAGACGGTTTGTCTAGATTTATATTTAGTCTTCTAGCTTTGTTCTTTAGAATATTAAGCCTTGAGTAGGTATTATCATTTGATCTTCATATCGCTCCTATCTTAGAGCTAGGATCTTAGTAGAAGTCCATTCAAACTTTCCCGAAGCATCGCGCTTCGATTCGGGACTTCTTGTGCATGTTAGTTGGTTCAAGAAGAAGAACTGACCGACTAGATGATGATCTAGTCGGTCGGCAAAGCTTCTTGGACCGACTAGTTTGTTTCCTAAATTCTAAGCTCTTTACTGTTTACAGTTAGTCGGTCTTAGTTGACTCACCGACCGACTAGTTGGTGAACTAGTCGGTCAGTGATGCTTCTTAGACCGACTAGTTGAGCTTTACTGTACATGCAAATTTTCACCTGAGTTACTGTTTATCGTTAGTCGGTGTAAGAACGTTTGGTGACCGACTAGTTGATGATCTAGTCGGTCAACATTTGCTCTTGGACCGACTAAATCAATTTGTATTCAGACTAATAGTTTTTGACTCTTAGTCGGTCTAAGTTTACTGACCGACCGACTAGTTGAGAAACTAGTCGGTCGGAAAGTCTTCTTGGACCGACTAGTTCTTTAGGTCTGAAATTTCATCTGTTCACTGTTCATCACTTAGTCGGTTCATGTTGTTTCACCGACCGACTAGTTGATGAACTAGTCGGTCAGTGGTTGTTCTTTGACCGACTAATTGCTTCAGATTTCTATCCGTTGGGAGTTGACCTAGCTCGTTTTTATGGGACCCTATAAATACGAAGCTTGGTCATTTCTCTCAAGGTGAGAGCTGCTATTAAGAGACTTATTCAGATTGAAAGAGTTAGAGATTGAAACTCATTTCCAAAGCTCTCTTCCTCACAAGAAATCATTCTCTCCCTCATTTGAGATCTAGAATCCATCTTGAGAGAACTTTGTTCTTGTTGAGCCATCCAAGCTATTGCTTGAATCAAGTCTCCTACTCATTCCTAGGCACCCATTGCTGCTCATACTGGTGGTGCTAGGTCTTGGTGACTTCTCCTTCCTCAAATCCCTCCTTGCCCTAATTCGGTAAGAATACTCAAGGTATAGGGTTTGTGGTAAGTTGTTGTTTATTTCATATAAACTCATTTATTGCTTTTGATTCTCTCGGTTGTGAGAGAAGGTTGTGATCCCGGGTTGTGGGATTCACTATTGCTATTGATTGTATGATTTGATCTTGTGAAGGTTTTTCACAAGATATTCATAGTGGAAATCTTGGGTTAGGGTTTCTAACCTAAGTATCCGGAGGGGATCCGGGTGGTTGGGACGTAGGATCACCGGGAACAAGTCGGGGAGACTTGGGTGGATCCGAACCCAGTTATATCAATTGTTTGCATTGATTATTTGTTGTTGTCTATTTTAGCTTCCGCATTTGTTGGTAGTAGTTTGCACGATAATTAGGAATTATACTCCTTGTTATTTTAAAGTACTATTCACCCCCCCCCCCTCCTAGTAATTGTGCAGTAGCTTTCAGGGCATTACAAGGTTGCGTGGAGAATTAGGAATTATGGGTGAATCTGAAATCTAGATGCTCAACTTTCTTGTTATAACACTTTTTGAGCTCATATCTTTTTGTTGCTTATCTTCATGTGCTTAATTATATATATGTGTGTGTTTAAGAAAGGCAAATTGTGAATCATTTGATTTCATGAGTTTTTGAGATTGATTGTAGTGATTTGTGTTTCAATGGATTTATTGTTTTTACATTGTTTTTACGATGTATTTGTGATTAGAGTATAGGTCCTAGGGTGAGTGTTCGTATTCTCTGGAATTCTATCTCACTGTGCATTTTTGGACCAGGACAGACGACTGTATTTCCTTCGACAGTCGACTGCCCTACTCTATCTCCTTAGTCTGAGAATTTGTATCTTTCGCACAGCCGACTGATGACTGTTCTACAGTCGACTGTTATTTTAACAGGCGACTAAATTTTAGTCATCAGGCGACTGTACTATCTGTCAACTTTTCTACAGAGCTCTCTGTATTCTTGCTGAAGTTTATTGATTCTCGACCAGTCGACTGCTGCGTACCTTACAGTCGACTGTCCAACGGACAGGCGACTGCATGTTACTTGCCAGTCGACTGCCCCTCTTTCTGAGCTTTATATTTATCACTTCATCCAGTTGACTGACGTTTGTTCATCAGTCGACTGTCTACTGTTGAGACGGTTCAAGTGTTTTGATCTGAGCCGTTGATTCATTGATCCAATGGCCCAGATTAATTCCCCAATTTCTTATATTCGAGCAAGACGTTTCACTTAAGCCTAGATCTTCTCTCTCCTCCGATTGCAACTTCTCGACTTCCCGCTCGATATTCTCTCGACTTCATGTAGATCCTTCCTCGGATCTTCTTCGTGGGAACTCAATCTCCTTTTTCGCGTGGTTTCTCATGAGCTGCTCGTGATTTGATCAGTTCCTCGCCGGATTCGTGCTCTCGATTGCTTGACCTAGCTTTCGTTCGGTCAAGTAAGCTCATGGCTCTTTTTGATCATCTCTTTCCTAAAGTCTCTCTCGACTTCCTTGATGAGCTATTTCCTTCACCAAATCCTGATCCGACTCCCTCCTCGCCTCCTTCTTCTGGAGAACCCCTTCATATCTCTGTCGGTGACCCCATCCCCTCTGAGAATGTTGCTGATCACGCTTCTCAGCCAGCTGATCTTCCTCCTCATTCTCCACCGTCCGTTCCCCTCGAGGAGTTTCTTCTTGGTCGGCTGAGTGATCGTGTCACCGCTCTTGAGAATCTTTCCACTCATTTGGACGAGAAGCTCAATCTTTTGTTGGAGCTTCAGTACAAATCCTTTTCCCTTCATGGTTTTCCCATCCCCGTCGAGCTTCAGGCTCTGTTTGCAAAATCTGAGGACACTACCCATGTTCGTGTTTCTCCACCTCTAGGCTTTGCACCTATATCTTCTGTTGTTCCAACCCCTGTTGCCCAGACTCCTGTTCATGATCGTGTAGAATCTTCTGCTGTTCGTGCTTCGTCTTCCAAGAGGAAGACTCCAGTTTTTCCTACACGTCGCTCTGCTCGGCTCATGTTCTGATCTTCTGGTCGCCTGTCGGACCTCTCCGTCATTCATATTGACTGAGGCTGCTGCAGCTGTTTTTGTTCACTCACCCGAAGACCTGGATTTTGTTTGCGGTCTGTTGCTGTTTGGGTTGAGTTGTTCATCTGGATGATGGTTGTTCTCTTCGTATATGTATGTTGTTGTTATGATAGATACTTGATGTGTTATGTACTTTTGGCATCATGATGTATTTAGCTTTTGTCTTGGATCATGATGTATTTTATGATGGACATGTAGATGTCCATCCGTTGATGCACTCATCTTTTATATATATCTATATATGATGTTGCTACTTTATCATGTGTCACACTATGCTATAATGTTTATCTTCTATGTGTGATGTATGATTATGTTGTCTCCAAGTTTGATATACTCTCTTTGATGTGTTTTTGAGACAATGTGGATTTGATTTTGGATATCTCATGTTATCTCTGATGTGATGAAGTTTTGAAACTATTTTCGTTTTTGTATAACTAAAATGCTGATATTGGACTTCAATTCCATTACTCACATGTGTATATGATGTGATTTTATGAGTTTTAATTCGATATATCTTTATACTCCTTGATTGTTGTTACTTCGTATTTAGCACTATTATTATTGTTGTTATTTGCTCCCACCTTTTTGGATAATGCTATAGGGGGAGAGAAATAAACATACAAGATTCATAATAAATGTGCTAAGTATTTTCTAACACTTTGAATCTAAGATTGAAGTTGCCTTAGATTCAGGGGGAGTAAGATTACAATGAATAGGGATTTTAATTCCTAGATTTCTTGAATTATATTCATGAATATCTTCTCATTTGCTTCAACTGATATGTAGATGCCCTAATATTTGTTGACTAACTTGACTGGCATCTATGTAGGGGGAGTAAGTTTTCATTACGCACAATTATTTATCTCTTTGTTTTTGTTTGTTTGTCATCATCAAAAAGGGGGAGAATGTTGAGTATTGTACTTCTCCCTACTTGGTGTTAATGATGAGCAAACATAAATACTTATGTATAATCCCCTATTTTGCAGTTAATCCATTACCTAAGCTATTTATGAAGATCTACTAGCAATGGATGACTCACAAAGTTCATTGAAGGCAAATCACATGGATTGGATGATCGTAGATGATGATTGAAGCTCCATGAAGACTTCAAGCTCATACGATGGAAAGAAGAGATTATACGTCAAATGTAATTTTCTTTTATCTCTTCTAGTATGTAGCTTAGAAGTAGAATCTTGATGGAGCACTCACACACATCTACATTTGGTCGTAGGACATCATTAGATCATTTGTCCTTTGACCCCAATTCATTTGTTCTTTGATTGTGCAAGGATTGTTTATAACAGTCGACTGCTTAAAAGTTTACAGTCGCCTGTCTCAAAAACAGTCGACTGTGTTTTGTTCTACAGTCGCCTGTTATGCACAAGCTTTTGCAATCAAGTTTTAGGCATTTCTGTTTATTTCGCACAGGCCACTGATGAACGATTCACAGGCGCCTGTCCTAGTGACAGTCGTCTGTGTTTTGTAAATCAGTCGCCTGTCTATCCTTCTGCCCAAACTATTTTGATCTGCCTCTTACGGCCAGTCGACTGTCTCTTGGACCAGTCGACTGTGTATGCTGCAACAGTCGTCTGTCTGTGAGCCAATTTATTGACTCAGCTCTCTGGAAATTCTCAGTGTATTTGACAGTCGTCTGTATAAGGATTTACAGTCGCCTGTTCTGATTAACAGTCGACTGTATTATCCTCATCAGTCGTCTGTCCTGTTATCTTACAGGATATCCAGATTTCATTCAACTTACCATCTCTCGGCCAGTCGCCTGTAGAAGTAATTACAGTCGCCTGTTGGTTTAACAGTCGCATGTCTTAGCTTCATCAGTCGACTGTACACATGGTAAGTTACCGTTATGAATTCTTACCTACCCATGCTGACTGTGCATCAGTCGACTGAGGTTTCTTCATCAGTCGACTGTTGCGGGTTCAGTTTCTATCCGTTGAGAATTTTCTCACGGATTCCAAAAGAGTTTTTGCCCAAACTGTTTTGTGGATTTGAGAAACCTATAAATAGGGCTTCTACTGTTCCATTGAAAGGTTACTCATTGATCTTAAGCTTTCATTTTCTAAAGTCTAAAGCTCTCAAATCCAAAGCTCTAAGATTTCCAAATCCTTGATCTCTTGCTCTCCAACCTAGAACCAAAGAGTTATCATCTAGGCAATTGGTGCAGTCAAAAGAAACGGCTTCTCCTCTCTTCCAAGAGAGTTCTTCAACACACATCACTTCTCCTTCAAGTTCTACTTCAAGGCATAGATGATTGTAAGTGTTACTTTCAGATTTCATTATTTTCGTATATTGAATTTGCTCTCGGGTTGTGAGAGCGGTTTGCTTGCTCCCAAGTTGTGGGAGTCAAGGACATCGATTGTATTCGATTGCACTTGTAGGGTTGCTACAAGTGGGTTTTAAGGAAACCTCAAGTTAGGGTTCTAACTTGAGTATCCGGAGGATTCCGGGTGGAAGGGACGTAGGATTACCGGGAACAAGTCGGGAGTTGACTTGGGTAATCCGAACCCTAGAAACATAATTGTGTTTGCAATTGTTTCTTATTTGGGTTCATTTCTAATTCCGCATTATATTGTTGGTTTGCATTTTATTTGGCGTAAATTCCTTTTAAATTTGCATAAACACTATTCAACCCCCCTTCTAGTGTTTTCCCCATAGACAGGGTCCTTACATCCTTCGCCTCAACAAATGTATCAACAACTTCCTCCTCAACAACAATAACCTCTGCCCCAACAACAACAACATTACAATCAACAATAACGAGTGATCTCTCCGATTAAGAACCTTCTAGCTCAATACATTTCAAATCAGGTGAAGATCACTCAACAATTACAACTTGGGGAGAAATCCTTGGCCGACCAAGTAATCCAATTGTGGTTACAAGTAGCCAACCTCCAAAAGGCGCAAGGACAATTGTCGGGTCAACCGGAGGTGAATCCTAGAGCACCGAGCCAAACCTTAGCCTTGACACCTAGTCAAGCGAATGTTTCCGCTATTGTTTTGAGGAGTGAAAAAGAGATTCCGACACGGGAGGCCGAGAAAGATAAAGAAGAACCCATTGTCCTTGTGTAACTGAAGATGGAGATGAACGACAACGGAGCTTCAACATCAAGTCCCGTGACTCCAGAGGAAGATTCTGAGAAAGGGAAGAAGAATGAAGGTGAAGACTCGAGAGTTTTCAAGCCTTCGGACCCATTTCTGCACAGGCTTGCCAAGGCCAAGATCGACGAAAAATATGGCAGGTTCTTTGAAATGGTGAAAGATCTAAGTCTTCCGATCTCGTTCCTTGAAGCGATTGAAACTATACCTTTGTACGCAAAATTTCTCAAAGATCTAGTGACGAAGGGAACAATGAAAGAAAAGGTGGTCCTTACGGCGGAGTGTAGCGCCTTGATTCAACAAGCCGAATCGCCAGAGCTTAAGGACCCGGGAAGTTTTTCGATTCCATGCTCTATAGGGGAAGTCTCTATCAATAGAGCACTTATTGATTTAGGAGCAAGTGTGAGTCTGATGCCCCTTTCACTCTACAGAAGAATCAACATGGGGGAACTGGAACCTACTGGGATGACTTTGCAGCTAGCGGATCAGTCTGTCAAATATCCCGTGGGAGTCGTCGACGACCTACCAGTTAATGTCCATGGCGTACGTGTACCGGTGGACTTTGTAGTGATGGATATGCCCGAGGATAATCACATTGCGATTATTCTTGGAAGATCTTTTATGGCGACCGCCGGTGTGCTTATCGACGTGAAGAAGGGAAAGTAGTCTTTGAACGTCGATGATCAAACGGTGGAATTCGACCTAGCGCTATCCATGAAGCTACCACCCGAGGAATCTAATTGTAATCTTCTGGAGATTGAAGAAGAGAAAGTCTATAAAGCGGGAACATTGGAAATTCTTTCTAGAGACCCTCTTGAAGACTTGGATAGTGTAGAGGAGCACTCTAGGCTAGACGAAGAGGAAATTTCTGAGCCAAAATGTGTCTCCCAATCAACTCCCCCTGGATTTGAAAAGAATGCTCAGATGACGAGCAAGGGCAAGGAGCCTTTGGTGCTCACCGCCGACAAAGTGCGAATCTTGAAGAGAGTGGCGTGTGTCGCAAACACTAAGGAGAAGCCCCTGGATAATACAAATGGGGGAGTGATTGAGACCGTCCACTTATCGCTACCGTGAACAACCGGAACTTTTGTCCCAACTGCTGAGAGGACGCCAAACGTCGAGCGTCACCCATTCAAGCCACCTTGAACATCGTATCGGGAGTCGAGCGAACGACTATAAAAAAGAGCGCTTGATGGGAGGCAACCCATGTCCTAAACTTCTACTGGCTTTTAATAAGATCAGTCAATTAATTTTAGTGTATATATGCTGCTGTGGGAATCATTTGTTGGAAAACTTAGAGAATTTGAATTTTTTGTGCAGGAATTGCCTCACCCGATCGGGTCATACACCACCCGATCGGGTGGATTGTTTCAGTATATGGCCATACTTCAGTCGAAGAACCAACCAAACGAGTGATACAGTCGGCCATCGGGTGACTGATCGGGTGAATTAAAACAGAGACTTCGGAAGTTTTTCAGAGAGCGGTCAACCGATCGGGTGAGTTCTCATCCGATCGGGTCACCTGTAGCTGCTAATCCAAGATAATTTTTGAAAATTGATCCAACCGATCGGGTGGATTTCCACCCGATCGGGTCATCAAAATCCTATATAACCCCGCCCCCTACCCGACTGCCATTTCACCCGACTTCAAAACCTATTTCCAGCCAATCGTGTGGATTTCTTTCCACACGATCTTCTCCATCACTCCTTATTGTTACTAATCATCCTCCTCCACTTCCTCCACTAATTTACCACCATCAAAGCCCCTCCATTAACCCCATTCAAGCTGCAAATCCCATCATACTCTAGCCCTAACCAACTTTCCCCCAATTTTCAAAAACTTTATTTTCTTCGGATTGGTGTGCGGCGGCTATCCGGATTACTTCCTCGGGCATTATGGGAGCTTTTGGAGCTAGGAGCCGCATCGATTGCTGGGTAAACTCGTTCCGTATCTTAGTTATTATATTGCCCAGAAATTTCATTTTGTCGCTTTGTCATTCGTTGTGTGCACTCATCTATCATCTTGCATATCATATCCGATCGACACAATATCATGGCTCTGGACAAAGATAAGGGAAAGCGACCTATGGTGGATGAGGAGCCGTCTCACAAGAGACAACGATCCACACATCCTACACATGGACGTGCTCCTCAAACACTGCCTACCCAACCACCACCCCCACATATCGTACCAGCGGGAGACCCACTACTTGGACCACAGGGTATTCGCTATATGAGCGAAGCCCACAAAGATTTTTTCTCTCGCCTCAACCAACGTCCTCACCTCGCTACCAAGTTCGCACACGACCAAACCTTATTCGATCTCGGAGTTTTCTCCGAAGTCAAATCCTTGTTCGCGAACTTGGGATGGCTTAGCTTCCTCCACGCCCATGCTCATTCCTACCCCATGCTCACACTAGAATTCCTTAACACGATCAAAATCGAGCCAGGGTCGAACATCATTTTTCGCCTTCGGAACTGAAATTTCCGTGTTCCTTTGACCACTATCAATGATATCTTCAGGTTCCCTAATCTTGAAGGCAGCTCCCTTGCCAACGAATTTCATGCCGACTTTGACGTGGACTTCTTTTGGAAACATCTCACCTTGCACGATCAATATCATAGGGCCAAGGCCAAGGCCTCATTGATTATTCACCCAGTCTTCCGCCTCGCCCATCACATTATTTCCAGCACTTTCTTTCCACGGGATGAATCCGGCACCGTGACCATCCCGGATCTTTTCATTTTATGGGCGATGACTTTTTCCTTTATTCCTGGTGTTGACGGGATTTCTTTTGAGGCACCGCGCATTCGCATCAATGCCGCCTCGTGGCTAATTCAAAAACTAGTTGACATTAGCCCCGCGAATAAGGGCAAATATTGTTGCGGTGGCCTCATCACACTCATTACCCAACATCCACCTCTCAACATCGAGATCCCACCCGATTTGGTCCGTACCCCAGGATCTACCCATATTGACATTGATGTCCTACGGCACACTCACATGATCAAGCCGCTCGATGGCGGTCGATTCACTTTTCACTATGGCCATCCCCTGCATCTTATACCATTCTACCGAACCCTAATCGTGTCACTATTGAGCTTCCGGTAGATTGGTCAATCTTACCTGACCCTGATTTTGTGGGGACACTGCACCTTCAGTTCGATCTTCTTGACGCTCCGCAGTCACCTTCTCCTGCCGCCCACTTTGGCGAGCAGGAAATTCCTGAGTTCCGAGGAGACCCTGGGGCTGAACCCAGTACCACCACCCCGGCTACTACTGTAGTTTCTTTCGAGGCTCTGACTACGGCCCTGCTTGGCCTAGCCTCTCGTGTCGGTACGACCACTACCGCCGGCACCCGTTCTGCTGCTGTCGGCACACACTCTGCTGTGCACCGTGCCACTTCTGATCGCCTCATTTTCGAGGTCGAGATTGCTGCTTTACACGCTGGCGCATCCTCCTCTGCCCCCTCGGATCTATCTACCTCTTTTCTATCACATCCCCGTTTCCTCGCTCTCGAGCGAAACGTAGCCACCATTCTCCATCTTCTGACCCATATCTACGACACTCCACCACCATCAACACCCCCATCACCTCCTCTGTCGTCTCCTAGACGATCGTCCCCTCCACCTATTCCTCTAGTGTCTGATACCACCACTGTTTCCCTTCCCACCACTTCTTTACACCCCGCCACCACTACATCCTTACCTACCACTACCGTTGACCCACCACTTCCATCTCCTACTGATGATCTTCCACCACCTTTCACCTCTATCACCACCGCCTACTCGCATTGCAAGAAACAAGTCGTTGTGCGAGCGAAATCATTACCCCCACCCTCTTCATCAGTTGTCGTATCCGTACCACCCTCCATTACCACCGACACCCCAGCCATCATTCACATCGCCACTGTGCCCACCTGTGCATGATCTCGATCTCTTTCTCCAGTTCTTCGCACACCTGTCACCTCTCCCACACATTCTCCCGACCACACCCCTCCACTCTCTTCCGATGAGGATGAGGAGCCTTCTGCTCCTGCATCTTGATTTCTTTTTTTCTGATTTTCCCCCTAGCCAGTTTTTCTGATTCATCATGATCATATATTTTTCAGGCATTGTTGAGATCAGCTTGGGGGAGATCTATATTTTGTGTTTTTGGTCGTGTCATGTGTGTTTTCCGTGTGCTTGTCTTTTATGTGCTTGTGTGCTTGTGTGCTTATGTGTGTCTTTTGTCTAGTCCGTGTCGGTCTTTATTTTCTTTATTTTTTCTACGTCTTGTTTTCTGTGTTTTTCATGTTTTTCCGTTTCTTTGTCCGTGCGTACTTCCCTCCCATCGTTCGTTGCCCCCCGCACTTCATCCTATTGCATTGAGGGCAATGCAATGTTCAGCTTGGGGGAGTCGCACTATGTGTGTCAGTCGTGTCTTTTTCACCGTTTTGAGTCGTTTTCGTCGTGTTTTTCTTTTTTTTCATCCTTTTTTCTTCCTCTCCTATAGATGACCCCGCATGATGAAACTGCCACTAAACCACACGCAGACACACACACACACACACACACACACACACACACACACACACACATAGCTAAGCAACGATAACTATCTCCACTAACCCTAGGAAGCCGAGTTCTGTTGCATTTTATGCTCTGTGGGTTCACTTTGCCTTTTGTGTTGAGTTGTGTGTTGTGACTAGCTAGTTGGTGTGCTTCTAGGTCGTGATTTTGTTTTATATGCCTATCCATGGATGACCCCTAGACTATCATGCTTCAATTTTGAATATGCGATATATTGCTTCTACTTTCTGCTTCATTATGCATGAATCATACTATATATGTACGCTTCAAATCGCATGTGTCGGGACTCTACCAACAGGACTAGGATAACACATGTAGCTTATGCTCTGATCCGCGAAAAACGCCTTTTACCAAGTGTTTAGAATTCGAATTCTTTCTTGTTTTGCTTGGTGCAAATCCCCTCGTCGTATACTTCACTTCCACTTGGGAGAGTACACAATTTTGCCACTTACTAGCGCATCGGTCTCCCGCTTTTGAAGAATGCGCATTTTCCTACTTCTACCAAAATCCAAAAGATCAAAAAAAATTGAAAAATCCAAAACAAAAAAAGAGAAAAGACAGAATATGTAAAGCCAAAATCCAAAAAAGAAAAAAAATACAAAACCCCAAAACCCAAAAAAAATTCTGTTGTAAATATCACTCCTACTGCCGTGAATAAAGGGAAGGTGAGAATTTGTACCAAGTACTCTCCTCCAAACCTACTCAACCCCTTTCGTTTACGAACACACTTGTCATAGGAGCTTTCTAGCAATCATCTCGGCAATCGTGCGGCAATTTCCTAGTTTCTAGCGGTAGAGTCCCGAACATATGACATGTTTCTATTCTTACTATATTCTCATGCATGCTTGAACTATTATTCACCGCAAACTCGAATTGATTAGATATTTGGGCCATTCCATGGATATGTATATATGGATCTTCTTCGCATGATTTAGATGGTTACACCGTTGGCTAGCTCACAACCGCACTTACTTGCGCTTCACCGCGTGAACCCACGACACTAGTAGGAACTCGTATTCCTGGGCTGAGTGTTATGCTTCTCGCATGCTTGCTTAGTGTGTTGTGTTTGTTTCCATTGGCTCTGACAGGTAATCTTGGATTTCTTTTTCTTTTTATGTTTCTCTCTTACTATTTTCTCCCGCCGGGCTTCTATTCTCACTCGTCTTCCTCGAGGACGAGGAAGAGTTCATCTTGGGGGATTTTGACGTGCGTTTATATTTTATATATTCACGCACGTCTTCTCCGTCGTTTTCCGTCGATTTTTGTTATTTTGTATCTGTTCCTTTGTGTTTTTAGTTTCTTTTTACTTTCGTTGAGTTTATGTGCATTTGCAGGACATTGCTAGTGCAGGGGACATATATGGTCAATATCATGAGTCCCCGGAGCAACGAAAAGTGTCGCACGAGATTCTGAGAGCCATTCGTCAAAGATGACTATGTATCAGCTCTCACCCGATCGGATGGAACAGCCACCCGATCGGGTCATGCAGTCTGTGTCAGTGCTGAAGAAGAGATCGTTCCACCCGATCAGTTCAGTGATCGGATGGATGTTTGACAGAATGCAGTTTTGAAGGCCATAGCTCACCCGGTCGGTTGACTTGTCAACCGATCGGGTCATGTATTGTGACCCGATCGGGTCGTCACTTTCAACCGATCGGGTCAGCTGCTGCTGCTTCTCAAGCTCAAGAAATCCAAGACTCACCCGATCGGTTCAGTGAGGGTGAGATTTACCAGAGCTGAAGACATATTTTTCCGTCGTTTCACCCGATTGGGTGAAGTCTCACCCGATCGGGTAAATGTCTGTTTTTGTCTTTTTGTGGGAATATTCCCTGGCATCTTGCCAACTTGTATAAATAGTGCTAGGTTTTCCCAGAAACGAGATCCCCACTTTTTAAGATGTTTTTAGGGATTTTTCAGCTGCTTCAATTAAACACTTAGTGTAAGTTCTTTTATCGTTTTCATATTTTGATATTGTGTTTATGCTTCTATTTGCTACGGTGAACAATTGCTTGATTTCAATTCTGATATCTATATCTTCTGTTATTGCATTTGCCACCATTTTTAGTGAGTAGTTCTTCAATATAGGACATTGGTCGAAGCCCCTTCGTGGGTTCTTCCTAGAACGGCCATAGGTCTAAGGATCCGATTAGATCTAGGTATTTTGATGGTTACGCGGGAGCGTTTCATTGTCATCGGCGGGAAAAAGACCGCCTTTGACCGTTGGGCCAAGAGGAAATAAAACGGGAGTTTGATTCTCTAGCCATAGCTTACCCCTTAGCGTTGACATTGAGTCCTTGCACGTGGGAACGGCTTGGACGAAATGTTGGGAGCGATCATTGCGGTCTTAGTGCTCCCGGAGTCGGATGGTGTTGGACATGGGAATGCCCACCGTCCGAAGCCGGGTAGACCTAGCGTATCATCCTGGGCATCGACCGGAATATCGGGCCCATGGGATGCTAGGTACCACTTTTAGAGGCAACGTCTCGCCGCCAAACCCTAGCATTCGGTCATATTCCTATCCTTCGGCCGTAATAGTGAGAATCCATGATTAGGGCGGAAGCCAAAGTCCTAGGTTACCTTTTTACCTTTTACATCTGTTCTATTAGTTTACAATCGTGACAACCAATCGAGAATAGGCTGGCTCATCCACCGGGTGATCCGGTTCCTGAATGTTTGCAAGTACAACACACGCCTCCCCGTGATCGACCCCCAAGCCACACTTCGACATCGTGCGCTTATGATTTATAAATTCTAATTCTAGTATCCCCGACCCGATTTCTGTGTCAAACGGGCGGCCAGTCAATGTGAGACACCATTTTATTAATGATCATGTAGCTAAGAAGGACATCATCTTAGAGTACATTGAAACCCAAAAACAAATCTCCGACATCTTCACTAAACCTTTTTAAGAAGATTCATTTGTGAGGTTGCGTGGAGAATTAGGGATTATGGGTGAATCTGAATTGTAGGAGTTCATACACTCATGTTATATCATGCTTGAACTCATATCATCATTTTTTCTTCTCTTCGTTTAATAAATTATATGTTTCACATATATTTGTTTTAAGAGATGTATTTGAGATTTTGATGATTTCGATTGTTTGGATTGATTTACGAATTTGTATGTTAATCGATAATATTTTGATATTGATTTTTTGATTAGATTTATGTTAGAGTATAGGTCCTAGGGTGAGATGTCTTTATCCTCTGGATTTTAACCTCACTGTGCATTTCTGGACCAGGACAGACGACTGTCTCTCATTCGACAGTCGACTGCCCAACTCTATTTTTCTCATACAGCAGATTGTATTTTTCGCACAGGCGACTGATGAATATTTTACAGTCGGCTGTCCCTGTGACAGGCGACTGCAATTTGGTCATCAGGCTCCTGTCCAAATCTTCAGAGGTCTCTGTTTTTATCTTCATGTTATTGATTCTCTGTCAGACGACTGATGTGTAATGCACATTCGACTGTCGCTCCGACAGGCGACTGTGAATTACTCACCAGTCGATTGTCTGTCAACTCAAGCTTATTTCTATCTTATCGACCAGTCGACTGACAATTATTCATCAGTCGACTGTCAACTGCTGTGGCAGTTCGTTCACGTGATCTGAGCCATCGATTCTTCGATCCAACGGCCCAGATTCTTTAGACCCCATCTTATATCTTCGAGAGCCGTCGATTATTTCAGTTGTTTCTCTCTCTTCGATGCCTCTTCCCTCGTCTTCCTCCTTCGAAAATCTACTATTGCTGTCGATTTTCTCTCTGATTCGAAGCTCAGGTCTCGATCACTTCTTCCGATCATTCGATTTCTAGGTCGACTAACTTCCTCTCCGTTGTTCTTTTCGATTAGGTATTGGTTTCTCTTGTCGATTCGATTCGTGCGTTTCTTTTGTATCGTTTGATTCTTGCAATGGCTCCCAAGACCAAAGAGAAGGCTGTTGCTCCTAGACGCCTTAAGAACCCTAAGCCGATTCTTACCAAAACCAAGAGAACCCACAAAGCCCGCACCAAGAACCCTGAGCCTCCCTCCGACACTTCGGGTTCTTATTCTCCTTCTTTCTCCTCCGAAGATGAGCCTCACGTGAAGCGTCCGCGTAAAACCATTGGTGTTCGCATCAATGAGCCTGTCACTGAGGCCGAACATACTCGGGTGGCTGCTGACACCCACCCCGAGTCTACTCCAGATTCTCCCCAAGGCCAAAATCCTACTGTACCTCCTTCTGATTCTCTAGTTCCTATTTGTCGAGACGATGCTTGTCTGGCAAAGTTTCATGCCATGCTAGGGATCAAGCTCCTTCGTGAGCGATTTATTGTTTTTAAGGCCTTTACTGCTGAGAGACTCTTTGAGATTCTCACGTCTACCCATTTGGGTGATCTCTTTCGACACTCTCATATCGACTCCCCATGTGCACATCCCTTCCTGGTCAAATTATTTTATGCCAAATGCATTCGTGGTGAGTATGTTGACACAGGATAGATTGACACTATGGTTCAGGGGACCCGTATCTGTCTTGACCCTACTCTCCTAGGGACCATTCTTAGGATCCCCTCCACTGGCTCCCTTCCTGCTGACATCTCCCTCTCCGATGTTGGTAATCTTGATCAATCTGTCCTTCAGGACATGTTCACTGTGATCCCCTCCTACCTTTCTTCTGGAGTCAGGGCCTACATGTTCACGGCTAGAGGTTGGGCTGTTCACCTTGTAGTGAAGTCCAACATCTTGCCAAAATATGGCTCTTCTGATCAGCCCTCTCAGGAGATCCTCCGATGCATGTATGCTATCTTCTCGGGTATGTCAGTGAACTAGGCCGGTGTCCTCCTTGATCGGATGGACAAGGTCGAGTTCACTACTGCCTCCGCCCACATCCTTTATGGAGGTCTCCTTACCTTAGTCTTCCGTCATTTTGGGATTGACTTGTCTCCTTACGAGCCTATGCCTCTTGGCCCTCTCCTAGATGCTTCTGCGAAGTCGAAGTCCTCTTCGGCTCTGCAGTCGGCATCCAAGAAGAGGCAATCTACTTCTGTTCCTTCTTCATCCATCATTCCTCCATTTGATCAGCCATCTTCTTCAGATGCACCCTCTCGTGATCGTTTGGACGAGAAGGTTTATGGGTTATATGAGTTATTCTATCTGATGTTCCAGCATCAGGGAATTCATTTCCCTTATCATCTCAGACCCTTTGTCCCTCCTCAGCATTCTCAGCCTCATCCACCTGTCGTCACTGAGATTGTGGAGCATCCAGGTGTTACTGCTTCTGAGCTGGTTGCTTCTCCGGCTCCTCAGGATGTCTCATCTGTTGCTACTACTCCTCCTCCTCCCGAGGATTCTACGGTTGATCCAGACGCACAGGAGTTCCAGATTGTGCTGGCTACCTCCTCTGCTGCTGATTTGGACTGACACTCTTCAGAGAGCACTCACCCTTAGACCTAGATTTTTTTGTTAGGGTTGAGAGTTTTTGAGTGTCTGTATGTATTTTGATTTTTTCAGATGTATGGATGATGTCTGTCTGTTGATCACATTTTGGATATACATGGAGTTATAGATGTATTTTGTACTCCTGTATCTTTGGATTATATATATATATATATATATATATATATATATATATATATATATATATATATATATATATATATATATATATATTTGCAAAGTTAGTTAGTAGCTATATTGATATAAAACCGAGTTACAAGGAGGCTAATCACAGAGTACCAGGCGCAATGACTAAGGGAGAGGACACAAGCGTCTTCACCATAGAACTATATATATATATATATATATATATATATATATATATATATATATATATATATATATATATATATGAAAAGTTATGAAAAAAAGCCCACGAGAGGGTGTCCTAGTGGTAAGTCATTCCGCTCCAAAGCCAAGGGGTGCGGGGTTCGAGGCCTATGGCCGCCGTGACTTGGTAATTATTGTGGAATTTGTTGTGGAATTATTTACCATGGGGCTACATCTCCCCTCTCGGACTAACCCGGGGGCCGTTGGGGGCACGGCGGTCACCCCCCAGTTTGCATAGTCTCGACCGGGCTCTCGCCTTACCCTCCTAAAAAAGCCGAAGGCAGGGGGGTTGGGGATTTTTCTGGGTTTTCAATATATATATATATATATATATATATATATATATATATATGAAAAGTTAATGTATTCTATTAATATAAACAAAAAGTACAAGGGTTAGCGGGAAGAGAATTTCCGCAATAGGGTGAGGATTGGGCACAAGCGCCGTCACCCACCACTGATTGCTTTAACCCCCCCCCCCCCCCCCCCCCACTCCCCCCCCCCCCCCTAAATAGTGCAAAACAACCGTGACATAAAATCCAGCAAGCTGGGTACAAAATCAAAGGGAGGAAAGGGACAAAGGGGATGAACCAAAGACATTTCATCCAATGCCCTGGATGTCCCAGTTAAACAAAGCCTTGCACGCCTGAGCATCATCCGTATCTTGATTACGAACAACCATCCTAATGTCACCCGCAATGTCTTCAAATAGGGTAGTCTGCAGCTTGCTTGTTTTCTCAAATACTCGCCTGTTGCGTTCCTTCCAAATGTGCCAGACTAGAGTTGCGAGAGTGGAATTAACAATAATGCACATTGCCTTATTCTTTCCAAACTGCGAGAGGAAGAAATCCCCAACTGCCGGCAAGGAAGTCCCAGCAGGCTGTGAGATTCCCAGTTTCAACAAACATCTAGTGAGTAAATAATTAGTGTACTCACAGGAAAAGAACACATGGCTGATTGTCTCCAGCGGACCATTATCGCACAGAGCACACTGTCCATCAGCCTCCGGAAACCATTTACATAGAAGCTCTTTAGTTAATAGCTTATTTTGGAAGGCTCTTAATAATGTCAGGGAATGTTTAGGCGTGTGCTGCTTGTGCCACACAATCCGATGATAGGGGAATACAGGCCCACGGCTTCTAGCGTCGTTCCAAACATCTGAAAAACGAAAGGTTCTTCCAGCGACCCATTGCCAGATATCATGCCCAGGCCGGAGGGAACATTGCCGAAGGATAGGGAGCAGATTTGCAATGCTAGGATCTGAAATCCAGCCTGAGTCATCCCAGTAATCACTGACTTTCTTGTCTACAGTACTAGGCGGAATATCGTATAAGTCTTTCAAAGGACCGCAATGGAGCCAGTTATCATGCCAGAAAAGGGTGGAGTTGCCATTACGAACTTCCCTCCTAATAAGTTAGGATGTATTGTTCCTACAATGGAGAATAAATTTCCATGTGCCGGAATGACTAACCTTACTTTTTGCTGCGAAGAATTTGCCCGAATCTTCATAGTATTCCTTCATCTTGCGGGCCCATAAGCCATTACTAGTGAGGAGTCTCCAAGACATCCTAACTCCCGAGGCAAGATTTAGGTCATTTAATAAGTGAATCCCCACTCCGCCCTCCTCCTTGGGTCTGCATATATCTGTCACGACCCGCTTCCCTAAAATGGAGGCGAGGCGTGAAAAGGTCCGCACGGGAATGGAGCGGTGAAGCCCCAAACCTGATAAGCGTCAATTTAGTATAAGCAGGTCCCTGTAATTGCAATCGAAACAACAACAACAATAATAATAGTATGAGACGGATATGAAATACCAATCCCAAAGTTTGTCCACAAAATATCCAACATCACAGAAAAGCCTCCAGGCTAAAGGAAAGAGTCTAAGGGCCCAGAACAAGGCCAAACAAAAGCAACGACATAAATAAGTATAGGTGCCACGCACCGATAACAAAACAACTGTCTAACAAAAATAAAACACAACGGAGACACTAGGACTGGTCCCCAGTGTCCACGTACTCCCCGTCCAACACGGGCTCAAGCTCGGCGTCCGCAAACACCTCACCCTCAGCTGGCAACTCAGGCTCAAGGTCTAACATGCGTCACCCAAAAAAGAGAGGGACACATGTCAGCAAGTCTAAAAATACTTGGCAAGGAAACTGAAAGTGACTAACAACCTAGCATTTAATTGTTAAACAATGGCATGACAGTTGAATATGATGCAACAGTTTGAAAGAGTGACAAGCATGCACGGTGTAGCAAAAGCTACCAATTCACTAATCACTAATCACTTATCACTTATCACTTATCACTTAGCACTTAGCACTTAGCACTTAACACTTAACACTTAACACTTAACACTTAACACTTACTGCATAGAGAGTCCACTTACTGGCCAGCTCGTTTATCTCTATCACTATCAACACTGAAACACTAGAGATTTCACCTGCTGGCCGGAGTGGCTGATCAAGCCACTCGGGCTCAGTCCGCTTATCTCTTACCCCACCCACATGTGACGAGCGTTGGGGTTTCCAACTCATTATGCTCGTTTCTGGTCACGAGCCAGGAAAATAAGTGTGTGTTGACATTCGAGCGTTGGGGTTTCCAACTACAGGGCTCGCTTCTGGAACACGAGCCAAGAAACATGGGATTGTAGCGTGTGCTACGCAATCACGATAAATAATCACTATGCAATGCCATGAACAGATAATTGCGTACCGTTAATGGAATTTAAACGTGACAGGCAAAATGCAATGATATGAACATATTCGCGTACCGATAATTTAAAGTAAACGTGACATATGAGCATGATGAGGGTGACGGACCAAGCTTCGTTGTCAAGCTAGGTCAATGGCGTCTAAACGGCTATCCTTTCACCGTTTAGTCTCTTTTACGCTAAAGCAAGGGAAATGGCCTAAGACATGGCCTAAACCAAGAGATGCAAGTTTCACTTGCCTATCACCGGGGTTGACGGTTACGAAAGTTCGTTACCGCGGATGCTAGCTTACGGGGAATCGCTGTTATGGGGAACAATCATCAAAACACAAGTATTTTATTAGGGTTTCATAAAAATTACAATAGGATAAGAAAACAACGGTAGATCGATTTCTTACCGAGAGGAGGAGGAAGAACACTCCGGGGAACCCTAGGATCAGATCTGGAAGCAAATGGAGAAGTTTGGGGAAACTAGGGTTTTGGGGGATTTGGGGGTTTTGATGGATGAGGGTGAGATTTTGGGGAAGATGAGGGGTAGATGGAGTGAATGGATGGATTGGATGATGGATTTAGGGCTTGGAATGGAGAAATGGAGCTTGGAGGAAGATGGGGGCTGAAGGGGGAAGATTTTAGGGTTTTGGGTCGTGTTGGGGAAGAAGAAAACGTTTGGGTTGGGTATAAATAGGTTGGGCTGGCGGCTGCCCAGAAATTAGGGTTTTAACACTGGTTAGTCGGTCAAAGAGCAACCACTGACCGACTAGTTTGACAACTAGTCGGTCGGTCGACCAACGCAGACCGACTAAGTGCAAACAGTAACTCCTGAACGAAAATAGGATTCTAGAGTTAGTCGGTCCATGAACAAGTACTGACCGACTAGTTTAGCATCTAGTCGGTCGATGAACGTTCTTAAACCGACTAAGAGTAAACAGTAACTGATACAAAAATAATATGATGAGTTAGTCGGTTCAAGAAGCATTGCTGACCGACTAGTTTGCAACCTAGTCGGTCAACCAACGTTCTTAGACCGACTAACGATAAACAGTAACTCCTGAGAAATTTAGAAATCTAACTAGTCGGTCCAAGAAGGATTACCGACCGACTGGATCGTCATCTAGTCGGTCGGTGGCCCTTCTTACACCGGCTAATGAGCACAGAAAAGTTCCGATACGGAGCGCGGGGCCCCGGAATCGATTTCCTAAGACTCCTAGGCTTGATCTAATAGTTAGATACGACCGTTATGAAGTCCGTCACGAGTGACATACTTCGAAATCGACAATCCTAAGGAAGAATCGAGAAAATACGACGAATCGATCGAAAATGAAAACTACAAAGACGAAAACCACACAAGAGGAGAAAATCCACCAAAACATATATTATATTATATTAAATCCAGATACATGAAAAGCAGTCGTTACATCCTCCCCAACTTAAGAAAAATTCCGTCCTCGGAATTTCCAAAAATTCACGAGTCCGGAAACAAAAGTGGGAAACGCTCTCGCATCTCCTCCTCATTCTCCCAAGTAGACTCTCCAGGTGAACCGTGTCGCCACATCACCCTCACAAGATTGACAATCTTGTTCCGAAGCGATTTCTGACGCCTGTCCAGAATCCGCACGGGATGCTGGTCATACGTCATATCGGGGCGAACGGTAATCTCCGAAAAATCCACCGCATGAGACGGATCGCTAATATATCGACGAAGCTGCGACACATGGAAAACATTGTGAACTCCTTCCAAAGATGGCGGCAAGGCCAAGCGATAAGCTACCTCGCCAACCCTCTCCAAAACGTCAAACGGTCCAATGTATCGCGGGCTCAACTTTCCACGCTTCCCGAAACGAATCACACCACGATTCGGGGAAATCTTCAAGAACACATGGTCGCCTGGCTGAAACTCCAAAGGACGACGTTTAGCATCCGCCCAATGCTTAAAACGGTCCTAAGCAATCCTCAACCTCTCCCGAATATTCCTGACGACATCCACGGCCTCCACGATCATCTCAGGCCCCAACAACTCCCGATCACCAACGTCATCCCAACTCAATGGCGATCGACATTTCCTCCCATAAAGAGCGGCGAAAGGCGACATGCCAATACTCGCCTGGAAGCTGTTGTTGTAGGAAAACTCTACCAGATGTAGATGGTCCTCCCACGAACCCTTGAAATCCAACATGCACGCCCTCAGCATGTCTTCCAAAATCTGAATCGTCCTCTCGGACTGGCCATCCGTCTGCGGATGGTACGCCGTGCTGAAACTCAGACGCGTACCCAAGCTCTTCTACAAACTCTGCCAAAACTGAGATGTGAACCTCGTGTCTCTGTCAGACACGATACTCACGGGGACTCCGTGAAGTCGCACAACCTCCTGCACGATTCACGTTACATCACTATCCAACTAGGAAAAGGAAATAAAAACGGAGAGTAAAAAGAATTTTACCTCCATATATCTCCTCGCTAGCGCCTCAGTGGACTGTCCCACTCGGAATGGAATAAAGTGCGCGGATTTGGTCAATCGATCTACGATCACCCAAATCGCGTCATTCTGCTTCGGACTCCGAGGTAGTCCAGTCACGAAATCCATAGTGATGTGCTGCCACTTCCACTCCGGAATCGGAAGCGGTTGTAGCCACCCGGCCGAACGCTGATGCTCCGCCTTCACTTGCTGGCAAACCAAACACTTGGCTACACTCCGAGCCACGCTCCTCTTCATGCCATGCCACCAATAGTTCAGACGAAGATCCTGGTACATCTTGGTGCCACCAGGATGCACAGAATACGGCGAACTGTGTGCCTCCACGATCAACTCCTCTCTGATATCCCCAGCTGGCACACACAACCTGGCTCCAAACCTCAGCGAGCCATCCTCGTGAATCAAAAAGTCAGTCCGCAGACCGGCTTCCACCTGCTCCCGAATCTTCACCAGCTTCAGATCCTCAGCCTGGCCAGCCTTAATCCGATCCACGATCGTCGACTGTACCTGCATGTACATCAACGAAGAAGCCTCCCCAGGAAGAACAATCTCCACACCAGACTCGCAAAAATCCTGCTGCAATCTCCACTTCGAGGTCAAAATCATCACCGCTGGCAGCCTACTCAAAGCATCTGGAACCACATTCACCTTGCCAAGGTGATACTGCAAATCAATCTCATAATCCGCCATAAGCTCCAACCATCGACGCTGTCGCATGTTGAGCTCCTTCTGAGTGAAAATATACTTCAAGCTTTTGTGATCGGTGAAAATCTTCACTTTCTCACTCAGCAAGAAGTGCCTCCAAATCTAAAGAGCAAACACGACGGCAGCCAACTCCAAATCATGCGTCGGATAATTCTTCTCATGAACCTTAAGCTGACGAGACGCATACGCCACAACATGCCCGTGCTGATGCAACACACAACCGAGACCCTTGCCAGAAGCATCGCAAAAGATCTCAAATCCACCGCTGCGATCAGGCACAACAAGAATAGGGGCACTCGTCAACCTCTCCTTCAGAACACCAAAAGCACTCTCACAATCACCCGACCAAACATAAGCAACATCCTTCCGCGTCAACCTGGTCATCGGCTCAGCAATACGGGAAAAGTCCTTAATGAATCGCCGATAATAACCGGCAAGTCCAAGGAAACTCCGAATCTCAGACGCTGACGACGGAACAGGCCACTCCCTGATGGCCCGAATCTTCTCGGGATCCACTGAAATACCATCTCCAGTCACCACATGCCCGAGAAAAGCAACTCGATCCAGCCAAAACTCGCACTTCGAAAACTTAGCATACAACCGATGCTTCCTCAAAATCTCCAATGCCGCCCTCAAGTGCGAGGCATGCTCTTCCTCCGACTTCGAATAGATCAGAATGTCGTCGATGAAGATAACGACAAACTTATCCAAAAAGTCGTAGAAAATCAGGTTCATCAGATTCATGAAAACTGCGGGCGCGTTAGTTACGCCGAAAGGCATAACCACAAACTCATAGTGTCCATACTTCGTCCTGAACGCTGTCTTCGGAACATCTCCCTTCTTCACCTTCAGCTGATGATAACCACTCCTCAAATCCAATTTTGAAAACACCCTTGAACCCCCAAGCTGATCAAAAATATCATCGATGCGAGGCAACGGGTATTTATTCTTAATGGTCACCGCATTCAACTCCCGATAGTCCACGCACATACGACGCGAACCATCCTTCTTCTTAACCAGCAACACCGGTGCTCCCCACGGAGACACACTAGGATTAATATAACCCTTCAGCAACAGCTCGTCCAACTGCTTCCGCAACTCTTCCAACTCAGCAGGTGCCATACGATACGGCGCCTTCGAAATCGGTTGTGCACCTGGAACAAGATCGATAGAAAATTCCAAAGCTCGATCAGGCGGCAAACCAGACATCTCCTCGGGGAAGACGTCACCAAAATCTCGCACCACAGCTGGCCACTCCAGCTCCATCTGCATAGCCACAGCCTCCACCGGCCTGGCCCGAAATCTGACAGGACCAAGCGAACGGCTACCACGACTGAACTCGAACACTGGATGTCCGGGAATCTCGAACACCACCTTCTTCCTCCTGCAGTCGATCGTAGCATAGAAGCTCGCAAGCCAATCCATCCCAAAGACCGCATCGTAGTTGGTGATGTTGTGGACAATAAAATCAGCATAAAGCTCATGTCCACAAACCACCACAGAGTAAGGACTGCACCCACGATGCACCGTGACTACTCCATTCCCTGTGACGATATTCCAACTCTTGGAGAGAGAGGACGTCGACAAGGAATGCTTCTCCACGAAGCTCTGGGCCAAAATGCACATTGACGCACCTGAGTCAAAGAGGACTCGGGCAGGGAACGTGCAAACCAAAACCACACCTAACAAACAGTCTAATCGATCAAATCTTATTCTAGCAACACCATACACAAGCATTCACATAATTTAACAATCAATTAATTAAGGAAGGAACAATCTAGATCGAAAATTACCTGCAATGACCTCATCCATGGCCAAAACCTCCTCCTCAGTCATCAGAAATGCCTGCCTCCTCGACGGAGCGGCCTGCCGAAAAGCCTGCCCCTGCGGAACGAGGGGCACCCCATGACCAGCGGGCACCGGGGCTCTCTGCTGCAACGGCGGGGCAGCAATAGGTGTCCTCCAAGGTTGCCTCAACCTCGGGCACTCCCGGATAGCATGGGCGGGATCTCCACAGATAATACATTGCCCCAAGAACTTCCTACATGATTCCTTGACATGGCCCTCCTTGCCACAAAAATGGCAAGTCCTCCGAACAGGCCCTCCTGGCCTCTTAAACTGAACAGGCGGGTTCGGCCTGAATCCAGGCCTAACCACAGCTCTCGCCTGTTCCAAGGGCCTCTTCCCAGCACCAACAATAGACCCCTTCCTCTGGTTCACGAGCAGCTCCTGCCTCTTGGCTGCTACTAGAACCTTCTGATAAGATTCCCGATCAGAGGAGGTCACAAAACTCTGGAGCTCCGAAGCAAGCCCCTGCAGAAACCTCTGAGCTCTCTCCTCAGCGTCCTGCACCATCTTTGGTGCAAACCGACTTAACCTCATGAACTCCTGGTGGTACATGTCCACCGACGAGTTCCCCTGCTTCAGATCGATAAAACGCTGCAGCATCTCTTCCCTGGCAGCCTTCGGGAAGAACTCACCATCAAATCTGGCCTTGAAGGTAGCCCAGACGATCGGCTCTACCAACATCTTTTCTTCAGCATCCCACCAATTCCTGGCGTTATCCTTCAGCTGGCGCTTCGCCAAGTCAACCCAACTAACTTCGTTGACCTTGGACATCTTCAGATTATCCTCGATATTCCTCATCCATTCATCAGCAGCTAGAGAACCTTCGGTTCCATCAAAATACGCAGGACCCAGCTCTCGGAACTGCTTCGCCCCGGGCTCAGGGCGAGGGGCTTCCACCACCCGAGCAGCTCGAGTCACCGGAGCATTCTGCACCTACAGAAGCACACCCTGCTGAACTTGCATCATCTGCAACATCATCCGCATCATCTCTCCATTAGTGGGCTCCCGCTCAGGCTCCTCGTCATGAGGGGGCGCACCACTACCACCACCACGGGTGATTCGCCTTCCTGCCATCTAATGACGCAGAAAACGAAACAATTAGACTCACAGCTTAGGGCTCAGATGTCGAACTTATTTGTTGGACAATCTTGCATTATTATTGTTATCCCGATAATCGCAATTACAGAGGAGACCTGCATGGGCCACCACTAAAACCTGTCACGACCCGCTTCCCTAAAATGGAGGCGAGGCGTGAAAAGGTCCGCACGGGAATGGAGCGGTGAAGCCCCAAACCCGATAAGCGTCAATTTAGTATAAGCAGGTCCCTGTAATTGCAATCGAAACAACAACAACAATAATAATAGTATGAGACGGATATGAAATACCAATCCCAAAGTTTGTCCACAAAATATCCAACATCACAGAAAAGCCTCCAGGCTAAAGGAAAGAGTCTAAGGGCCCAGAACAAGGCCAAACAAAAGCAACGACATAAATAAGTATAGGTGCCACGCACCGATAACAAAACAACTGTCTAACAAAAATAAAACACAACGGAGACACTAGGACTGGTCCCCAGTGTCCACGTACTCCCCGTCCAACACGGGCTCAAGCTCGGCGTCCGCAAACACCTCACCCTCAGCTGGCAACTCAGGCTCAAGGTCTAACATGCGTCACCCAAAAAAGAGAGGGACACATGTCAGCAAGTCTAAAAATACTTGGCAAGGAAACTGAAAGTGACTAACAACCTAGCATTTAATTGTTAAACAATGGCATGACAGTTGAATATGATGCAACAGTTTGAAAGAGTGACAAGCATGCACGGTGTAGCAAAAGCTACCAATTCACTAATCACTAATCACTTATCACTTATCACTTATCACTTAGCACTTAGCACTTAGCACTTAACACTTAACACTTAACACTTAACACTTAACACTTACTGCATAGAGAGTCCACTTACTGGCCAGCTCGTTTATCTCTATCACTATCAACACTGAAACACTAGAGATTTCACCTGCTGGCCAGAGTGGCTGATCAAGCCACTCGGGCTCAGTCCGCTTATCTCTTACCCCACCCACATGTGACGAGCGTTGGGGTTTCCAACTCATTATGCTCGCTTCTGGTCACGAGCCAGGAAAATAAGTGTGTGTTGACATTCGAGCGTTGGGGTTTCCAACTACAGGGCTCGCTTCTGGAACACGAGCCAGGAAACATGGGATTGTAGCGTGTGCTACGCAATCACGATAAATAATCACTATGCAATGCCATGAACAGATAATTGCGTACCGTTAATGGAATTTAAACGTGACAGGCAAAATGCAATGATATGAACATATTCGCGTACCGATAATTTAAAGTAAACGTGACATATGAGCATGATGAGGGTGACGGACCAAGCTTCGTTGTCAAGCTAGGTCAATGGCGTCTAAACGGCTATCCTTTCACCGTTTAGTCTCTTTTACGCTAAAGCAAGGGAAATGGCCTAAGACATGGCCTAAACCAAGAGATGCAAGTTTCACTTGCATATCACAGGGGTTGACGGTTACGAAAGTTCGTTACCGCAGATGCTAGCTTACGGGGAATCGCTGTTATGGGGAACAATCATCAAAACACAAGTATTTTATTAGGGTTTCATAAAAATTACAATAGGATAAGAAAACAACGGTAGATCGATTTCTTACCGAGAGGAGGAGGAAGAACACTCCGGGGAACCCTAGGATCAGATCTGGAAGCAAATGGAGAAGTTTGGGGAAACTAGGGTTTTGGGGGATTTGGGGGTTTTGATGGATGAGGGTGAGATTTTGGGGAAGATGAGGGGTAGATGGAGTGAATGGATGGATTGGATGATGGATTTAGGGCTTGGAATGGAGAAATGGAGCTTGGAGGAAGATGGGGGCTGAAGGGGGAAGATTTTAGGGTTTTGGGTCGTGTTGGGGAAGAAGAAAACGTTTGGGTTGGGTATAAATAGGTTGGGCTGGCGGCTGCCCAGAAATTAGGGTTTTAACACTGGTTAGTCGGTCAAAGAGCAACCACTGACCGACTAGTTTGACAACTAGTCGGTCGGTCGACCAACGCAGACCGACTAAGTGCAAACAGTAACTCCTGAACGAAAATAGGATTCTAGAGTTAGTCGGTCCATGAACAAGTACTGACCGACTAGTTTAGCATCTAGTCGGTCGATGAACGTTCTTAGACCGACTAAGAGTAAACAGTAACTGATACAAAAATAATATGATGAGTTAGTCGGTTCAAGAAGCATTGCTGACCGACTAGTTTGCAACCTAGTCGGTCAACCAACGTTCTTAGACCGACTAACGATAAACAGTAACTCCTGAGAAATTTAGAAATCTAACTAGTCGGTCCAAAAAGGATTGCCGACCGACTGGATCGTCATCTAGTCGGTCGGTGGCCCTTCTTACACCGGCTAATGAGCACAGAAAAGTTCCGATACAGAGCGCGGGGCCCCGGAATCGATTTCCTAAGACTCCTAGGCTTGATCTAATAGTTAGATACGACCGTTATGAAGTCCGTCACGAGTGACATACTTCGAAATCGACAATCCTAAGGAAGAATCGAGAAAATACGACGAATCGATCGAAAATGAAAACTACAGAGACGAAAACCACACAAGAGGAGAAAATCCACCAAAACATATATTATATTATATTAAATCCAGATACATGAAAAGCAGTCGTTACAATATCCTTCCAAGCCCACATTTTTGAATTTCCCATAATAAATTGCCTGCACATAGAGTTGATTGTACGAAGGACTGAATTTGGAATGCGAAAAGCTTGCATCCAAAAACTAACCATGCCATATATTACTGTCTTCACCAACTCTATACGGCCTGAAATAGATAAAAGAGACGATGTCCATCCTGATAGGCGTTTTTGGCACTTATCAACAAGTCTGCTATACATAGACGGCTTTGGGTAATTGGAAGAGAGAGGTAAACCCAAATAGGTTGTAATTGAGGTAGCCAATTTAATGCCCATAGAACTTGCCAGATTTGTAGGGTCTCTTGTGCCTTTACTGAAAATAGTTGTGCTCTTGTCCCAATTTATATGCAAACCTGTAAAATAAGAGAACTCTTCCAACAGGTTACGAAGCCCTTGTAAGGATTTAAGATTAGCCCGGCAAAAAACTAAAAGGTCATCCGCAAAAAGGAGGTGAGAAACTGAACCTGAGCGCCTCATAGGTTGGATGGAGCGCCTCATATATATGAAAATGCATTTACTTCATATTCGGTTTCACACATTGTCTCTTTGTTTATGTTAATTGTGTGAAAATTGTGAAATTGTCTCTTTATATGCTATATCATATACATGATGTGATTTGAGACGTTTTTCTCGCTTGACTTGTAAAGTTGATATTGGACTCTCATTCCTTTAGTCAACTAAGATTTCTTGTGTTTTATGAGTTTTTGGTATGTATATCTTTGAGATGCCCTTTGTGTTTAGTTTTTCTCCGAAAATTTGTTGGCATCGCTTTTGATATACATCCTATCTTAAGACTCTCATGATTGTTTTAGTACTTATTTAGCACTATTGTTGTTGTTATTCTACTCCCACTTTTTGGATAATGCCATAGGGGGAGAGAAATAAACATATCATAATTATGTGCTAAGTAAATTCTAATTCAAAACTTGAATCTAAGATTGAAGTTGCCTTAGATTCAGGGGGAGTAAGATATAATGAACTTTTCAAGGTTTCAAGAAAATCATGTCATTCATTTGATCTATAGATGCCCTTATATTAATTGACTAACTTGACTGGCATCTATGTAGGGGGGGTAAGTTTTCTTTTAAGCACAATTATTTATCTTTTTGTTTATGTTTGTTTGTCATCATCAAAGAGGGGGAGAATGTTGAGTATTGGACTTCTCCCTACTTGGTGTTAATGATGAGCAAACATAAATACTTGTGACTAATCCTCTATTTGCAGTTAATCTATTGCCTAAGCATATCTTGAAGATCAATTAACAATAGATGTCACTCAAAGATTAATGAAAGCAATAAAAGTGGATTGGATGATCGAAGATGGTCATTGAAGCTCCTAGAAGACTTCAAGCTCATGCTTTGGACAGAAGAGAGAGTTCTACACAATGTAATCTCCTTTTTCTCTTCTAGTACGTAGGTTAGAAGTAGAACTATGTTGGAGCACACACACATCTTCATTTCAATCATAGGAAATTAGATCACTTTTCCTTTGACTCCAATTAAATTTTCCCAAGCATGTGCAAATTATGATTTCAACAGTCAACTACTGAACGTTTTACAGTTGCCTGTCTCAAAATAGTCGACTGTGATTTGTTCTACAGTCGCCTATTATGCACATACTTAATCAGTTGATTTTTGGGCTTTCTAAGCTTTAACTCTTTCAGGCGACTGCTGTACATTTTACAGGCGCCTGTCCAAGAGACATTCGACTGTGATTTGTTAATCAGTCGCATGTCTATCTTCAGCCCAAAGATCATTTTCATATCCATCTGGCCAGTCGACTGCTGTTGTATTTACAGTCGCCAGTCCATGGCACAGTCGACTGTAAATGCTTCAACAGTCGCATGTCCATGATTCATTTGCAGAATATGCTCTTTGGAATGTTTGACATTTTAGTGCCAGTCGACTGATGTTGTATTTACAGTCGACTGTCCAATGGCACAGTCGACTGTCAATGCTTCAACAGTCGTCTGTCTTTGAGCTCTCTGCAGACTCGGCTCTCTGGAAATTGTCAGGGTTTGTGATAGTCGACTGATGTAGGTTTCACAGTCGCCTGCCCATGGCACATGCACAGGTGTGTTCCACATCAGTCGTCTGTCCTGTCTTCCCAGTATTTCCTGAGATTTTCTCAGTTTACCCATATTATGGCCAGTCGCCTGTAGAAGGATTTATAGTCGCCTGTTGGTTTAACAGTCGATTGTCTTCTCTTCCTCGGTCTACTGTCCACGTGGTAAGTTACCATTTAAATTCTCACCTACCCTCTGACACAGTGCAGCAGTCGACTGTGTTTTGTTCAACAGTCGACTGTCGCGTGTGTAAATTCTATCCGTTGGATTTTTCTCCACAGTTTTCAAAGGGGGTTTTGGGGATTCTGTTTTAGGGATTTGAGAAACCTATAAAGGCAGCCTCTACTGTTCCATTGAGAGGTTACTCATTTTACTCTCTCATCCATTCAAGCTTTCAATCTTCTCAAAGCTTTCAAATCCTAAAGCCCTAGAATTCCTATCTTTCAATCTCTTGCTCTCCAACCTAGAACCAAAGAAAAATCTTCTAGGCAATTGGTGTTGTCAAGAGAAAGGGCTTTCCTCTCTTCGAAGAGAGACATTCAACACTCAACACACTTTGCTCCTTCAAGTTCTACTTCAAGGCATAGGTGATTGTAAGTGTTGCATTTCAATATTTCATAACTTTCGTTATTTGATTAACTCTCGGGTTGTGAGAGTGTTTTGCTTGCTCCCAAGTTGTGGGAGTCAAGGACATCGGGTGTACTTCGATTTCACTTGTAGGGTTGCTACAAGTGGGTTTAAAGGAAACCTCAAGTTAGGGTTTTAACTTGAGTATCCGGTGGTATCCGGGTGGAAAGGACTTAGGATTAGCAGGAACAAGTCGGGAGTTGACTTGGGTAATCCGAACCCTTGAAACATCATTGTGTTTGCATTGTTTCATTTGTAGGGTTTATTTTCATTCCGCATTAATTGTTGGTTAGGAATTTAATTTGGTGTAATTATCATTTTAAATTGTATAAACACTATTCAACCCCCCTTCTAGTGTTTTCCTCATAGCCAGGGACCTTCAACTTGTGTACAAAACTTTTGGAAATTTTCAAAGGAATCTGATGTTTTGGCTAGGAAGTAGACCCATGTGTACCTAGAGTAGTCATCAACCAAGACTAAGCAAAACTTTTTACCACATTGGGTAGCAGTATCAGTAGGTCCAAATAAATCCATGTGCACTAACTCTAATATGCGTGTGGTTGAAATTTCTCTTATACTAGTAAATGTAGATGTTACCTTTTGTGCATGCCATGCACAACTTACCATACTCATAGGTCTGATGTGGTAGTCATCTTACCAAGTTTTTGTTCTCAAGCTTTTTCAATAATCGCATGCTTGCATGTGCTAGTCTCATATGCCATAAAGTAGCTTCTTCTTCCCCAACAAGTAAGCATTTAGAAATAGTTAGCTCTTCAATCATGATTGTATAAACATTATTCTTTCTATTAGCTGTAATAAGAACATCACATGTGGAGCTATCAATAATTCTACAAAATTTGAATTAAATTCTACTTTCATACCTTGTCACACAGTTGGCTAATAGAAATGAGGTAGTGTGTTAAATTTTCCACCAATATGACATCTGTGAGTTGGAAAGTGTCGTTACTTACAACATCCTTTCCAATTACCTTGCATCTTCCATTGTCCCCCCCAAAGTAACACTACCTCCTTCTTGCTTTACAAGGCTAAGAAACTTTTCGCTATTTCCAGTCATGTGTCTTAAGCAGCCATAGTCTAAGTATCCCTCACACCGTTGTCCCTTAGCCATGCTATGTACCTACACATAAGAAGAACAAGATATGTGTGACTTAGAAATCCAAATATGTCCACCTGTGTTAGTCATTGTGCCTTTTGGAACCCATATTTGTTTAAACTTTATATTTTTGTTTTTGTTCATGCAGTTATAATATGTATGACCAACACACCCACAAGTATAGCACTTAGGAAACATGCTTCTTATTTTTGCAGTCTCTTTTTGATTCTTTTTGTTTGTTTTAGGCATTTCTATATTATTAGACCCATATCCTATATCACGCCTATTGTTGGCATGCATCTGATATCCAAGAATAATGTCTAATGATTGTTTTCCAACTCCAAATTTTTTAATGGTCAACTCTATGTCAGCGACTTTATATTTCAGGTACATGTTCTCATTTACAAGCATGGTGCACTTGCTAATAAAAGCCTTTTTATTTTCTTCTTCACTCTTTTTATAATTTACCATTTTCTTCTCTTGCAATAGTGGCTTTAAGAGTGCAATAGTGGCTTTAAGAGTGTCATTTTCAGCTTTCAAAATTTCAACATCTAGAGACATCTGGTAATTTTCATGTTGTAGTTTATAGTTTACTTCTCTTAGTGATTCAACAGTGGATTTCAAGCTATCTATATCCTCATGCATGTTTTCACAAATATTAACTAGCTCAGCCATAGAATAAGATTGTACCTCAGAATTCTTTTCCTTACGATCTCCCATTAGGCACAAAGATGAATGGGCAGTCTCCTCCTGAATCTCATCCTCATCATCGTCATACCAAGTAACTGCCAATAATTTTCCCTTCATTTTTGTAGAGGGTGTCTTCATCAGTGGACTTTTTTTCAGGAACTGTCCTTGTTTCCTACAATGAAAACAATGCACAGACTTAGTTGTATTCTGTTCAGATGAAATATTTGCAGGATTAAATTTATTAAAACGATTGAACCTTTTGGACATATCTGCTCTTCCATGAGGAGTCTTGATATATCTTCTAAATCCTCTAGCCATCAGTGCTTGCCCCTCATCAAGCTCCTTATCAAGCTCCTCATCACTTTCCTCATCAGCTTTAAAAGCTAATGTCTTGAGGTTTTTGGTCTCAGATTTCTCCCTTGATTCAGTGGTCTTCAATTCAAGTTCTTGGGACATTAAGTTTTCTATCAACTCCTCCACACTCAGCTTTGCAAGATCTCTAGCCTCTTGAATAACAGTGACTTTAGGGTGGAAGGAACTTAGCAGTGCTATCAAGACCTTCCTTACTAGTTCCAAGCTCGAGTATGGTTTTCCCAGGGCTTTAGAATTATACACAATATCTGTAAACCTTGCATGCATCTCCTTTATAGACTCAGTGGGTAGCATGCGAAAGCTTTCATACTCTATGCTCAGAAGGGCCAATCTGGACTCCATTACCTGCGATGTTCTCTCATGTGTTACCTCCAGCGTATGCCAAATTTCCTGCGCATGTAAACATTAGAAAATACAGTTAATTCAGTTTTATCTAAAGCACATATGATAGCATTCAAAGATTTACCATTCAAAGAATAAAGTTTCCTATCAGCATCATCCCATTTATCTTCAAGTTTTGGGATTTCAGAATTTTCAATTTTAATCATGGGGGTTTGTATCCTAACATCATAGTCAACTGACACCATATATATTTGCATTCTAGCTTTCCAATACGCAAAATCTGTGCCATTAAACTTAAGGGGTCTAACAGTAGACATGCTTCAACAAAAGATGAATCAGAGATATTAATGATTCTCTAGACTAGATCATCTAACCTGCTCTGATACCACTTGTTGGAACGTGATCTAAGTCTAGAGGGGGTGTGAATAGGCTTATAAACAATTTTTACGAATATGAAAACTTTTGCCTACTCAATCAAACAGTCACAGAGCAAGTATGATGCAGAGAAAATAAAGCAGAAGTAAACACAGAGTGCACACGATATTATCCTGGTTCGATTGCCTCCAACGACATACTCCAGCCCCAAAGTAACCGCTAAAATAATAATGTTAAGATACACAACATATGGGACTTCATGCCCCAACACTCAGCTCACCGAGTTGGTTTACCAAAGGGTCAAACACTACTGCTCTAGTAAATACTTTCTCTTGACTAGCCCCAACCAGTCAAGAGCCCAAAATAACCACAAAAGCGAAAATAAAACTAATACAAAGATTTACTAATACTATAACAAATATAAATAAGATGAAGAGTTTAGAATGCTCAGTTTGTGATGTTTGGATAGTCCATGTTGATCAGCACGTCATCAGCTTTGTGTTGACGTAAACGGTGTCTCAATTTGATATCTGGATCCCAAGTTATCACTCTTCGAAGTTGGTTGCACAGATTGATCTCTGGAAGTGATCTGTGCGCAAAGCAGTGCTTGCTGGCACTATGAATTAATGAACCAGCAAGGCCCTTGGCTCGGTGGGAATACGGGTCAGCAAGCCCTATGATGTTGCTTGCGTAAACTAGGGATGTGCGCAAAGATACCCTTCAGCCCCGTGGATGGCAATATGAAGGCTTGGTCAGCAACAAGTGCAGCACGTGGATTCTATGTGCCAACAAGGTTGTTGGCTCGATGGGCACTCGGTCAGCAATGTAGGATGGCACGATGGGCGGAATCGACCGTGGAACGATGGATCAGTGTACCAAGCTCATGGAATTGGTGATGCACACAGAGGTCGTAACTTGGTAGCCCTAAGTATTGCAAAGATGAAGTATTCCCTTGATGTTTGTGTGAGTTGCAGTTTTCAAGATCTACCTAGGCCGTGAGTTGTTGAAGCTTGTACACCTTGCCGAGAGCTTGTCGGTGCTTGAGGATGATGACGATTTTGCTCCAATGCTTGATATTTGTTTGGATGATGAAGAGCTGAAGCTTGTAGCAAGAGGGGAATCTCCTTGAGGATGGGCTTGCGACATGGATGATATTTCTTAGAGATTATGTGCAGCAATGGAGATGAAAGCTAGGGTTTTTCTCTATGATGGCCAGCTCTCTCCTGATGGTTTTCATAGTAGGGCTAGGGATGATATATATGGTATTTGGATCCAAGAATAATGATTGAATCAAAACTCCTTTGCCCACATCTTAGAGATAGACCCCACTTCAACCAAAACTCTTTTGTTCTCATCTTAGGGATAGCTCATAATTTAAATTGATTTGAACCTCAATTTAAATTGATTTGTACCTCCAAATTGGCTATCCTTTTTTGCACATAATTTCATCATTGCCATTGCCCATGATTTGCAAGTTTGCCACTACGTTCTCCTTGTTTATATGCACCTGAAAACACTTAACAAACACTTCAAAAATATTTATGAAGGTTTGTTATCATCAAATAAGAAATCATAGATCGTTGTATTCAACAGTTTGTGCACAAGAACTCTTTGAATCTCACTTGCACTAGGACTCTAGTAGTCACCCCAATATGCAATCTTCATGAACTCTTCATCCTTCATGATTGGACTTTCTAGATAGGTTTGACCAAGTCTTTGCTCAAATTATTATCTCCTTCTTTCTTTGACTTTTAAGAAGATGATTGACCAAGGTAGAATTACCAAATTGCCCCTTCATATTCTACTTGATTTTTTGCCATGATTTTGAAACTATAATTCATGGAAAAAATTCATGATGTGCTTTCGCCATGAACAATGATCTTTGAGCATCTTTAGTACAAGTCGAATGTTGTAGAAATTACGAAATTGTCATTTGGTCAATATACCCTTGTTTTGATCTAAAAGTCAATCAACAAACATATTAGTAGCATGCGACTTATTTTTCATCATCAAAATTAAAATTGTGACCTAGTTAGTGGGCTAACTAGGCCAACAAGATTCTCTCATTATGACGAGAGACCCTAATCCCAAAAGAGGTCGGAGGTACTTGCACTGGATCATATGGATTGAAGAAGCAGGAACTACGGAGACCAGGTTCCTTGTCTTCTCAGGTACCCGGTACAGTTCTTCCCCCAGCTCGTAAGATCGGAACATTGAGGCTAGGGGATTCGAGGGCCAAGGTAGCGGGAATGTCAGCTCGCTCTAGGGATGAGAATAGGAATGCCCAAAGCCCAATTGGGCGTCGAATTGGGCATGCCATATTCACATCTTTACAAATCCTTCATTAAGGAACCATTTTTCTTTGATACTCCTTAATGAAGGATTTGTAGACATGGGAATGTAGCATGCCCAATTGGAAGCTGCCCATTCTCATCCCTAGCTTGCTCCAGCTCCGCATGATCTATCTTATCCATCAAACTTCTTATCTCAAAATCTAAAGATGATGATGATGATGAATACATGGAAGGAAGAGCTATCTGGCACTAACAACAACAAATTCAAACAAATAGAAGGAAGACGACAACTAGATGAAGCACAATTCCTCTGAGAAGCAAGGAAAGGGTTTTCTTCCACCGACGATCCCTATTTGTACAAAGCTACACTTTTTTCAGATCGTGCTCGATCGTCCGATCTATGATGCGTGTGAACATGTACCACATGACGCATGGCTAAAACAAATAAAAAGTGCATGAATTTTTTAAACAAGTATTTTTTGACATGTAGATCATAATGAACGGATCGGATCATCCATAGAGTTAGTAGAAATGTTGTTCGTTCATTATGCGTTGAATACATCCCAAAAATATTTTAAAAATAAAAATAAATAGTTGAATCCAACACTGTTTGACCCATGATCCAATTGTTGCAAATTCAACTATTTCAGAACAATGGATCTTTTGTAACAACCTGATCGAATGTCAAATCCTCGTAGGGTTCACCCATATTTATGGTTTTGGAGTTTTAGAATGTGTAAAGCTTTGAAAAATTTTCAGGAAAAAACCGTTGCAACATGGGATTTTTGTGCCGTCAGCCATGTGTGCACGTGTTTGTGTCGTCAGCCATGTGTATGTGCGTGCATGCACGTGAGTGCGTGCACGCTGTTAGCACATGAAATTTCTTGTGACGTGCGCGCACGTTGTCAGCGCATAAAATTTCTTGCGCTGAAAACATAAAAAGCACATTCCCCGTATTTTTTGAAACTTATTTTTCTAAGTTGTTGTATGCATTCTAAAACCCAAAATCTCAAATATGGGTCAACGCTAAGGGAATTTGATTTTCGATCCACTTGTCACAAAAATATTTATTGCCATGAAGCTGTTAATTTTGCACCAATAGGATCCAAGGTCAAATAGCATTGGATTCATTTAATTTTTGGTATACTGGTCATCCATGATGTGTAGAACACATCTGGAAAAAGGTTTTAAAAATAATTACAAATTATTTATATGTGCGTAAACACTGGAAAAATAGTACATGTGGCTAAGTCATACATGTTCCCTCACAAAGTCCTTACATATTATTTCGATGATCGGCACTGTTTATTCACTGTTCATTTTAATCTTCATGTTATAAAACCAAAATATTCCAATTGTCTAGCTAATGTATTTTGCTTGTTCATTTCGCTAGTGTAAACAGTTCTTTTTGATATTTTCTTACTGCCATAGACTACGAGATTACCGCCCATAAGCATTCGCAGGGAGGCACGATATCCTCAATCTGTAATACAAAGGGACAAGTATACAAATTTGTATTAACGTAAAGGGTTTGACACCTGACAAAATAGTACATGTGGCTAAGTCACATATGTTCTAAAATCCAAATATACCAATTATCTAGTTAGTTAATTTATTTAGTTAATATGTTTTGCTCGTTCATCTAGCCATCATAAAAACTTCTTTTTAGTTTCTTACTGCCATAGACTACGAGATTACCGACCGTAAGGTCATGGTCTTTGAGTTTGCTGTTATGATTTGAGAAACATGGACAGGAATTGGAACGTAAATAAATCTCCATAAAATCAGTTACCCTCGAACCAGTAGCCTAAGTTGATGTTAGTACATACTATTTACAGTACTGGGACCCACATATTGAACAATTTCGAGAATCCTTTCTTTCGCTCGTTTTATAAAAGACGGCCCAACAAGGCTTCAGAATGGAAATTAGTGGGCTTGTAGTTGCCTCTAAAATAATTAATAAAGTAGATCAGCATGTGTTTGTTGAAGATCCAATAGAGCCCAATCACAACGTTATGGGCCAGGCCCGTCACGTATATACTTGCTTACGGAGAATGCTTCCAAGTAACCCACACGGTAAAAAGATTCATCTCTTTACAGGTTTGTGCAGTAAAATCAAGATTCATGCTCATGCAAAAAGTGCTGCCTCCAAGCACCCAGTTAAGCCTCGGAAGAGACGAGTAAACGGCGAGGCTCGGCTTGTCTGTGTTGGGAATATATCTTGTTAAACTGACAAACATATTGTACAATATCGAAACCGTGAATCAACAACCGAAGCAAATGGTCTTTCCCAATACCAAAACAAAATTCATAGTCAATAGTTGATAGTAGTAGTAATAATAATAATAGAACAAAAATCAAACAAGAAATCACGAACATGACACAAAGATTTACAATGGTAGAGTAACTGAGAATCCATGGTGTTTCCGATTGCTGAGAATCAATTCCATGGTGGAGAGAGGGGGCATGGAATAAAGGTAACAATGGCTTTAGCTGAGATGATAGTGAGGTGGGAATAAAGCTTCAAAACTTCCGAACTGTCCAATATACTAAAGCCTAGTGTTGCATCCAGTTTCAAAGTCATCGGTTTGGTTCTGCCCTTTAGAAGTCACTGCTCCTGGGGGGGAAAAATCTTTAATTGAACTTTCTCTGTGCTTGGTCATGCTGCCAGATTCTTCACTGTGTTCATCTCTTTACATTGAAGAACAATGCAGCTAGAGATGCTCTGTTCATTTATGGATTTTTCTAGATATTTCCTCTCATCAGAAGACATTAGCTACGGCTTTCAACTCACCACCACCATCACACCCACACCCACCCGCATTCATAACCAATTAAACAATCAAAGAACAATGCCTACCTTCATACAAGAGCATACAAAAAGGAGATTAGTTGGACAAATTGCTTTGTGTCTTTTCTAGGCATTTCTCACAGTGGCTATGGCTTTTAGGCTAGAAATCGTTCTACGTGTGTGATCATGAAGCCTTTTCTTGTAAGCTTCATGGTGACCACAAAAAGCTCTGGCCTTCGATCTGTTGCCACTGAAAAAGAAAGTAAAACACAGGCATCAAATATCTTAGGCATCTCTTTGGTGGGATTTCTGTTCTTTCCTTTCTCACCAAAGTGTGAACAAGACTGAAATCTTTGTGGTAGTAAAAGACCAAGATCAAAGATTTCACAAAAACAAATAACATAAGATCATCTATAGGTTTTAAAAAAAAAAAGTCATACACAATGAATGTAATTGTGAAATGATCAGTAATGATCATTTTCTCCGACAAAGAGAATCACACCAACACAAGAATCTTGTGAATAATCAATAGAAGAATATAATGATTATGGTCCTAACTAAAGAGGCTTTATGCTCTTCCAGTAGAATAAAACCCAGCACAACAATACCAAAGTTCAAACCGTAGAGAGTAGAGACCAAAACAATGAAGGAAAGCATCTTTGCAAAGGCCCCTCCATGCACTGAAAGCCTCTGAGCCCTAGCTTTTTTGGCTTTTCTAACCCCCACCCCCCCTCTGCGTTGCGCGTTGCTCTTTAGTTTAACTCCTTCCCCTTGCATTCCCACTCTGGCATTGCCATCCTAAGAAGAAAGGGATGTGCGGGTTGTTGGGTTTGTCTTGAACCCTAATCCTGATTACTGTTTAAGGGAATTTCTGAAGTTGAAGCCGAGATTATTCTTCTTATTTTGCTTTTATTGTTTATTTTCTTACTTGTTTTGAGATATTCTGATGATTCTCTATTGAAAAATAACATAAGTGTGAGTGATTAAGAAGCTGATTATTATACAATTGAGGAATGTTTTTAAATGAGATTGTGGACTAGACTAAAGGTTGGGTAGAAGGACAGTGGAGATTGGATCTTGAGAAATCAATGGATATGATAGGAGTTTGTGAAAATTTTGGAGAGAACCCCGTAAAATTTTGGGAGAAAAATTTTAGCGTGGAAATTCAAAATTTTGGAGAAAACTAAATCTCGATGGAACTAAATTTTGATTGAACTAAAATTTTAAATTTTAGGGGAGAATTAAATCTAGAGGGAACTAAATATTGGTGGAATTAAAATTTTTTGGGAACTAAATTCCTTGGAGGAATCAATCTACTATACCATTGAGGGATGTTTTTTATTGTGGTTGCTAACAAGGACAAAAGGGTGGATAGAAAGACGATGGAAATTGAATCTTGAGAAATCAATGGATGAACTTTACCTACGTGACAATGTCACATCGCCACATGGGAGGACACATCATCCCAAAACCAAAAGTTACCCCAAAAAATCCGAAGTCACCCCCGACCACCACCCCCCCCCCCCCCCCCCCCCCCCAATCCAAACAAAAAAAAATTCAAAAACCCCCAAATTCGAAAATAAATTCAAAAAAACACCAAATTCGAATAACACATCATGCCACACCATACTTCCCACTCTTTTTTGGTTGCATGCATGCACCGCTTCTTGTATGCGTATTTTTTTTTCCACTAGTGTATTTTTAGATAAGCAAGATGTCGGGAGACTGATATCAATTAAAAAAACTATTCCTAAAAACATTCCTTCAATATTGATGCCGATTTCTATTATTATACACTGACAGGGATTAACTCCAACCCGACACCATGAGTCATCGCAAAGAATTCTAAAGATGATCATTACAAATGCAATTTCTTAGAGTTTTGAAGGACAAACATGCAAATAAATAAGAGGCTAATATGTGGGAAAGAAAAGTACAGCCTTTATTCCCTCCACTTCCATCTTTTAAATGTGTATCCGAGCCGCTTACCCTTCAATATTGGACCCTTTTCTGCCCAATGTGCACAAACACAGCTTCTCCATGATAGAACTCCCTTTCCTCCCCCACGAAGCCAATGCCCCCATTAATCCGATGCCGTCGCAAGCAAGAAGAAGACCCATCTCAGCAATCCTTCCTCCCTTCAACCCCTTCTCTCCGGAAACCATGACCGATCCCCGCCGTGAAGCTGGCGGTCGATGTGGTAGAAGCCCGTGATTTATGCCCTGAGACAGAGAAGGCTCGTCCAGAGCTACGAATATTGTCCACGAATGCGAAGAAGTTCTCCAAAGATTCCCACTATAGAAAAGGTTGTTCCTATCTTCTCTTAAAGGCGGCATAGCCTTAAAACTCTTCATCTCTCCCAACCCCGTTTCCCTTCATTCAGCTTAAACTGCTGTAGTCAGTCATCTGCCCGAAGAGGAAGAGGAAATCAAAGAGGCTGTAAAAGAAGAGGCAACAAATTAAAGAGCTCCCGGAGGCGCATCAGTGCCGCTTGCGAGGATGAGTCAGGCCAAACCGAGCTCGGCTGAGGAGTACAAGCTCAAGGACACGAACCCCCAGCTCGGGGAGCGGTGGCGGTCGGGGGGCCATGGGCGGGGCGGCTGGATGAGGATGGGGGCTGATAAGCTCACGAGCACCTATGACCTCGTCGAGCAGATGCACTACCTCTACGTCCGTGTCGTGAAAGCAAAAGACCTGCCCCCGAACCCGTTAACTGGGAGCTGTGATCCTTACGCAGAGGTCAAGCTTGGGAATTACAAGGGAACCACCAAGCACTACGAGAAGAAGACCAATCCAGAGTGGAACCAGGCACGCTTATAAATTTTTCCAAAATTATTCCGAATTTGTCCCTGATTTCATTGTAACACTGCAGGTGTTTGCCTTCTCCAAGGAGAGGATACAGTCGTCGGTGCTGGAGGTGTACGTGAAGGACAAGGAGATGGTGAGGGACGACTACGTTGGCAAGGTGGTGTTCGATCTGAACGAGGTGCCTACGAGGGTGCCGCCCGATAGCCCGTTGGCCCCTCAATGGTACCGTCTCGAGGACGCTCGTGGAGACGGGATTCACGGGAAGGTGAGGGGGGAGATCATGCTCGCCGTCTGGATGGGGACTCAGGCCGACGAGGCCTTTCCTGAGGCGTGGCATGCCGACGCAGCCTCCGTCCATGGGGAAGGCATATACACCATCAGGTCCAAGGTCTACGTCTCCCCTAAGCTATGGTACCTTCGGGTCAATGTCATCGAGGCACAGGACATCCAGCCTAACGATCGGAGCAGAGTGCCAGATGCATTCGTCAAGATTCAGGTAGGGAATCAAGTGCTCAAGACCAAGGTCTGCCCGGCTCGGAACCTGAACCCTCTATGGAACGAGGACCTTGTCTTCGTCGCGGCCGAGCCATTCGAAGAGCAGCTGGTCCTGACGGTCGAGGACAGGGTGAGCCCAACCAAGGACGAAATCCTCGGCCGCCTTGTTGTTCCCCTCACGGTCTTTGAAAAAAGGCTAGACCACCGCCCGGTCCACTCCCGGTGGTTCAACATGGAACGATTCGGCTTCACGGTCCTGGAAGGCGAGAAGCGAAAGGAGCTCAAGTTCTCAACCAGGGTGCACCTCAGAGCCTGCCTCGAAGGCGGCTACCACGTCATGGACGAGTCCACGATGTACATCAGCGACCAGCGGCCGACTGCCCGCCAGCTCTGGAAGCAGCCGGTCGGGATACTTGAGGTCGGGATCCTAGGGGCGCTGAACCTGGTGCCGATGAAAGCCAAGGACGGCCGTGGCACGACCGATGCCTACTGCGTCGCCAAGTACGGGCAGAAGTGGGTCCGGACACGAACCATGGTCGACTCTTTCTCCCCCAAGTGGAACGAGCAGTACACATGGGAGGTGTATGACCCGTGCACCGTGATCACCCTCGGGGTGTTCGACAACTGCCACCTCGGCCACGACAGGAGCAATGGAGGAGGCCCTTCAAAAGACACTAGAATCGGAAAGGTCAGAATCCGATTATCTACCCTGGAATTTGACCGGATTTACACGCACTCGTATCCCCTCATCGTGCTGCAGCCTTCGGGGGTGAAGAAGATGGGGGAGCTTCAGTTGGCCGTGAGGTTCACTTGCTTGTCTATCTCCAACACAATTTACCTCTACGGCCATCCCCTGCTCCCCAAAATGCACTATCAGCATCCTTTCACGGTGAACCAACTTGACAGTCTCAGGTACCCTCTGTCCTCCTAATCCTTGAGTCGTTGTCTTCATTCAATTCAAAGATCCAAATGATCATCCATTGCATCAGGTACCAAGCAATGAGCATCGTGGCGACGAGACTGGGACGAGCCGAGCCGCCGCTGAGGAAGGAGGTGGTGGAGTTCATGCTGGACGTTGACTCGCACATGTGGAGCATGAGGCGGAGCAAGGCCAACTTCTTCAGAATCATGTCGGTCATGTCCGGGATGCTCGGAATGTTCAGGTGGCTCGGCGACGTCTGCAAGTGGAAGAACCCGATCACCACCGTGCTCGTCCACGTGCTCTTCCTAATACTCCTCGGCTACCCTGAGCTGATACTTCCCACGGCTTTCCTCTACATGTTCTTGATTGGGCTCTGGAACTACCGGTTCAGGCCCAGGCACCCGCCTCACATGGACACAAAGCTCTCTTGGGCCGAAGCGGCGCATCCAGACGAGCTCGATGAGGAGTTCGACACGTTCCCGACGTCAAAGGGGCTTGACGTTGTGAGGATGCGGTACGACAGGCTCCGGAGCGTGGCAGGGAGGATACAGACGGTGGTTGGAGACTTGGCGATGCAGGGGGAGAGGTTTCAGAGCCTGCTGAGCTGGCGGGACCCGAGGGCGACATGTTTGTTCATAATCTTCTGCTTCCTGGCCGCGGTTGTGCTGTACATTACTCCGTTCAGGATGGTGGCGTTGGTGGTGGGTTTGTATGTGCTGAGACATCCGAGGTTCCGGAGCAAGATGCCTTCGGTGTCCAGCAATTTCTTCAAGCGGTTGCCGTCGCGTGTTGACAGTATGCTTTGATAGGCTTGCAAGTTCAGAATCGGTGTGGGGATTTGTGATCATTTTGTTGAGTTTTTCGTTTGGTTGTGTTAAATTTCTTCAGGAAGAAGTTCATGGCGTTTGGAATAACATGGAGCTCCTTAAACTCGAAATGATTTGGTATCTACAAGTCAGGATCCGAGAGGGTCAATAAACAGAAGACATCAAATATCATGGCAACTAAAAAAGTTTTAGAAAATAAATTCATAACCTCAGCCGTTATGTCCTCTATTTGCACAAGTACAAACCCAAGTTAAACAGAGAAAGTTTGATCAAACAATAATGATTTAAAGCTCACACTCTTCTATCATTGCATGTAATTGTATGGGCACTAGCCATGTGCCCATCAATTCACAATTGCACAAGACCACTTCGCATTATTATTGCAGTAAGTTAACAGTTGCAGTAGAAATTGGATCATAACAAACACACCATGGAACAACAAAACCATATGATGTATGCTCAAATTAAACACAATTCAAATTAACAGGACTGGTCCAATGCGACAAAAACACAACCGTTTGATAGTAATCATCTAGAAACAAAAAATATGTTTTCCAAGTCTTAGGTTTCAGAACAGAATACAACCAAAGCTAAAGCTAGAACTTAACAGCGAAATATCTGAAGAAAACTTATCAAGATTTCACTACACTAAAACTTCAGTTCGTGTGGCTTCATGCCTGCAGTCAGAGTGAATCTTGCACTCAAGTATGATTTCAGGTCAGGAACAGCTTCAAGGGCCTTCAACAACTGTGCGTCAACAGCCTTTTGGTCATCTTTCTTTTCCTGCGGGAGGGCTTTCTTCTCCTGGAAATCACACACGAACAAAATAAACTGAGCCACAACAAGCACAATTAAACATCTAATCAGTAGCAGACATGTTATGGAGACAAACCTCCTTCTCTCCTTCGAAGAACTCTCCCTCAGTCTTCTTGGCCTTCTTCTTGCCTTCCTTTGCAAAGTATTTGTCATCAAACTTCTCAACATTAACCCCAGATATATCAACCTTGGTGGATGTTCCAATGACATAAGACTGGTTGACACGGCGGAGGGGGACTCCATTAACCTTGAAGGGACCTGCAGGTTTATAACATAGTTAGAAGTAGAACGGAGACAATTTTACTAGGTAAATTAACAAAGAAGATGCAATCAATAAAAATCACAACATTCTGGAGACAGGAATAAATCTCAGTGGGATTTAAGTGTGCGCATCAGGTGCACAAGTGAGAACTAAGTATGCATCAACTGCATCAGTGCGATTAAATATGTGTATGCATACTTACTGAAAAGCATTCTAATCTCAAACCTGAACTATCTAAGCATAACCAAAGACTAAGAAACAAAAGAATCACCAATTATGTTGATCCTCCTGATTCCTTCAAAAATCACCGCAGGTAATCTCATAGGCTATATTCTTAGTAACATACATATATCAGGCCATCTCAGTTACACATCATAGGATGTAAGCTAAATCATAGGATGTAGCTTACGATTTTAGTCACATGCTTTAGGTAAATTACATATGTAGCTGTCATGGGTAAGCTACAAAATACCAGACTACTTTTACCACTCACTAAAATCAACAAATTTTATTTTTTTTAGTTAACAAATAACTACACATCAGCCAACTATCAGAATCTTATGTCACTCATTTGCATGGGAACCAGTGCCCCAATGCCATAAACATCCTATTTTATCTGCAAAAAATACCCAATAAATGATAGTATAGTACAGATACATCAAAACATCGTCACCAGAGACACAAGCTGAACTAATTGGTTTTAACAGGGATTAGTAAAATGTTCTTCTGAAACTGAAGAAACAACTGCACTTTCTTTTACTAATGAATATGTCATATATATTGCTGCTGAGGAGCACATTATTTGTTAATCATGTTTTGTGCAAGTTTAACATAACTAGTGCCCTTGAATGAGAATGGGGTTAATGAGAGAACTGACTTATAAATAAAGTTGAATACATTACAAGCCAACGTAGCCTACTTAAGAGTTCATCACTTTGGCACTTTGGCATTGTAGTTCACATTACTAAAAAGCACAAGGATTGTACCTGGGATGACCAACAATATCCTACTAAATATCATTACTTAGATAATAGAATCCTCCATTCTATAAACCCCCTTTAATCTTTGAAATTTCAAAAGAACCACCTTTATGTTGTGTGTGATGATGGGTGACGGTGCAATGGTGAATGATGATGATGACAGATAATGACGATGGATTTTGAAGATGATGGATGATTTTGGGAGAAGATGGAAGGTCGAGAATAATAGAAAAAGATAAAGGATATTGGGTCATTGTGTGTTCATAAAATGATGAATGATGATGAATGATGATGAGGTTTGGATATAATAGATGATCTTCAGAGAAGATTAAAAAAATGGAGGATAATGGGAGAAGATGGTGGACTTTGTGTTATGGGTGATGACTGATAAAGTCAGGATAATGGATGATGATAGGTAATTGTGGGTTCATATAAGGAAAATGACAATGGATCACAACAGGTACACGAAAGATTTTGGTTTAGGGTTTGCAGTAATTTTAAAAGGAAAGATGATGAATGGTACTTCACGTGAATTTTTGGGGTTTTTATTATTTGTAATACAAAAAATTTAAAAAAATTACACAAAATTGCATAAAAATTCAAGCCATGATTCCTGCTACTTTTTCTGAATTTTTGATGTTTTTTATTTTTTTTCCATGAATATTTTTTAACTTCTAAACGGTTTATTTTTTTTAATTTTTTAAACTTTCTGAGTTTTTCGTTTTTAGATTTTTTTTTTCAAAATTTATTGGTTTTATATTTTTTTGAAATTTATATGTTCTCTATTTTATTAAAATTTTCTAATTATTTTGCTTTTATTATATTTTATCTGATTGTTTCTATGTTTTTAATTATCCATTTTATTCTGTAATTTTGTTTGAATTTATTTTTTAAAATTTTTTTGAAAGTTTTTAATTTTTAAAAAAATTTCTGAATTGTTGAAGAGAGTATTAGAGACTGAGTTAAAATATCAGTACCCAACTTCTGTTAACGACTATAAGAACTTTCTCAAAAGGAGTAAAGTCCGAGGGGGTTTTGGGACATTAATAGTTTGGGAGAGTTTTCTCAAAATACTCAAAAATTCGAGCAGGCTTTATGAAATTCGCCATTCTAATAATCATCCTAAATGTTCTTGTAGCTACATAATTACATAATTGGTAATTAAAGGCTCGTTGTGCCAATTAAGCATATAGCTCAAACGGCATGAAACTATGCATTCATGGGAAGTTGTGGGTTTGAAACTTCACATTAGCTGAATACAAGAGGTGTGTGATTATCAAACTGGATGTGATCGCAAGGAGCTTGGGATTATCAAACTGGGGATGCCTGCAGGAAGCATGGTTATCACATAAAAAAGCCTCATTCTGGTCATGAATCAAATGAATAAGAACCTTTTCAAAATTACAAGATATATATTAAAGTTCAGTGGAAAATATAAAGCAAAACACCATCAAAATCACAAGATGCAGGCATTGGATGAACATTTCAGAAACATCACAACCATAATGTATTCATGTCATAGCAAACAATTCACAGTTCTTTATCCACATAGAATCATTCAAGAGGACACACATCATGGTTCAATAAATCCATTGAAACATTTTTACCAAAGATACTCACATATTCTCCTCTTAGTTTCAAAAAATAACTTGCCACCTTACAAAAGTAACCACACAAACAACTAGTCATATAAAAATTAGAAGTTTCCTAACAGGTGATAAACTGACAGTAAATAAGATTGAGCACACATGCTAGTGAATAAGATTGAGCACACCAGATTTCCTGCTAAACCATAATCAATATCCACTTTATAATCATACCTTCTTTTAATTTATAGTTTGAGCTATGTACTTTAGTAAAACAAATATATATAAACCTTAATATCGGCTTACAACATGAGAATCCTGACATGTACATAACAAGGAACCATTTAAGAATGCATATTGGTAAAAAATAGCAATCGGAAATTTTTACCAATGCTCAAAGCAATCAAATCTCCACATTTATCATGTTCTAACTAACAATGCTACATAACAGTATTCAATCTAACAATGCAAGACTGAGAATCAGAAATTATTTTACCGCAATGACATAATGAAAATGCAATTTTGTTTATTCAGACACAAATATTCATTCTGCATCTAATTCTATCAAAATCATTTCCATATAAACCAAGCAAAACAAGATCTCCAACACTAAAAGGACTCAAATTAACATAAAAATTAAATTTTTACCAGTCACAAGAAGCAATCCAGATGGCAGCTGCTTCAAGAACACAACCCTCTTCCCCATAAACCTCCCAGCAAGCAGGATCAGCACCGTCCCAGGGGTAATGCTAGCCCTAAAGAATCAAACAAAACCCTAGAATCATCATCAGCTTAAACAACACAAGCATAAATCAACTGAAGAAAAAGAAATTGTCATCCATAGAACTAAAATAAAAAAAGACCTGAGCTTTGTGGGCTTGGGCTTGCGGCGGTTGGGAATGGGCGTCTTCACGTCGTCGGCGGGGTAGAACTTAGGTGGCTTCTCGGCGGGCTTAGCGGGTGCGGGTTTCGGGTCGTGCTTGGGGAAGGATCCGCCGTTTTTTGCCTTGATCGCCCATAGGCCTCGCTTGTGGTACATTTTCGACCGGGAGAACTTGCCGATCCCCCTGATGAGATCAGGGTTGCGGGACGATGACCTAGGATTCTTACGAGGGGCCATTGAGCAACAGACGGAAGGCGAAGACCGAGACAAACCCTAAAAGCGGCTGAGAGATGGGCAGAGCTGAGATGGGCAGAGCTGAGCAAAACCCTAGAAAAGTGATTTTATAGGGGGGAGCGGCCAACCCTAGAGGATGAGGGCCATCAGTCGGGCTTCGCAGCCGATGGATTTGGAACGAATAATGGGCTGGGCTTGAAGATTACAATACGTATTGGGCCTTGTACAAAGATAATCCCACGTGACTTCCTTGCTAATCTGATGCTTATTTTATAGGCATATACGTATATGCTTATTTTATTTTTCTAGGGTAAATATGCATATGGATTAAAGTGTGAAAAAACGTTTTCAAAAAAGATTCAAAAAAGAATTTTCTCACATCATGTTCATATGCAAAATGTTTACATATGTATATACTAGTCATAACCCATATTCACAGGCACGGTTCATTTAAAATTTTCCCCCTCGAAATCATTTTTCCCCGAAAAATTATTTTACACAGCCAAAATTTAAAAGAATAACAAATTAGCGTAAAAATATTTAGTGGCACGGGCACCTTCGGCGCGGAACAACAAATACGGCGTGTGCGCTTTCGGTGGGGAACAACAAATTTGGCGTGGAACAATAAATTCGGCACGGGCGCCTTCGGCGCGGAACAACAAATTCGGCGCGGAACAACGCGCGGGCGCCTTCGGCGCGGAACAATGCGCGAGCGCCTTCGGCGCGAAACAACAAATTCGACACGGGCTTCGGCGCGGAACTACAAATTAGCGTAAAAAATTTAGCGGGCGCCTAAATTTTTAAGTTTGTTTATTTTAAAGGATCATGTTTCTCCACAATCTTTCCTAATGCACTTTTAATTTCAAAGTTTATGTTCCCAAGACACTTTCCCCCCAAAATTTAATCTCCACAATCTTTCCCAAGACACTTTTAATTTCAAAGTTTTGGTTCTCAAAACACTTTTCCCCCAAAATTTAAGTTTTCCCGCTAAAAGTTTCACAAAATCCAATCTCAACCATTGATTTACCAAGATTAAATCTCAGCCACTTTTTATCTTGTCCTAGTCAGCCCTAGGATTCAAAAACAGTTGTCAAATGTATATAGATACATGTGTGTGTGTGTGTGAAATGAGATATGTTACGACCTCAAGGTCAGCCCAGTCGATCTAGGCCCGCATGTTAAAAGCCCAAGTAAACGGCCCTCCGAATCTCCCTAATGAGAACTAGCTCTGACGAAAAGCTCGCCCAAGCAGAGCAGCAAGCTCGTCAACCAAATCAAAGAGAAGAGTCCTCCGACTGATCGCACACCAACCATGCTAACTCGGTGAGGTGAAGCTCGCCTGAGAGACAGCCCGCCTAACTCTCCACCCAAGGAAGTCTGCCCAAAGAAGGACTTGAGACTTCAAGATGGAGGCGAACTGCCATAAATATCACTGACAGTTTCGCCGCCCGACAGTCTCACGCCTGACAAAAGCACGCCTGACAAAAGCGTGCCCGACGGTTTCGCCGCCCGACAGCCTCACGCTTGACAAAAGCGCACCTGACGGTTTCGGCCCTGACGTCCTCGGCCGAACTTCTGACACCATGACACCGCCAGCTCAGCAAAAGCAACCGACTCCAAAACCTATAAATACCCCCATCCACCATCAGAGAGGGGGTTGGTAAGCTACGACTAAATTACTACCATCAATACGCAAGGTTCGGATATCTTTCTTATATGTGTGCCTCCCACACTAGTCCGCGACGCGAGTGCCGATCTGCCTTTAGGATCGTCGAGCGTGTCCGACATTCTCCCAATAGTCACCCGCTGACTTAAGCATCGGAGAGGCTACGGGCTGGCAGCCAGCCCCGCCTTTCTGACGAGTTGTTCTCCTTGCAGGTAGCTCGCCTCTACTGCCGGCGGTTGAAGCGACCTAGGGCGACCAACTTCAATCGAAGGGCGGCCTACACCGGTTGACGGGCGACCTTGAGATTCTCATCTACAAATCGTCCTCAAATCGCGATTAGCCTCGTCATCAACTCTACATTTGTAATCATCATGCCCTTGATTCCCCAACCGTAATATAAATTCATTGTAAGCGGATTTACCCCGCAACAATTGGTGCCGTCTGTGAGAACTTAGGGTCACACCTATGTCTAATCCCATACACTTCAATCCCAGTCCTAACCATGGTAAACATCCCATGGAGGACGAGCTACGTCCTCTCGAAGGGACTCCCCGACAGATGTACCCCTTGAGGGGACGGCGGAGGATATTCATGCCTCGGCCCGTGCTATCCACCAAGGCTTTGAAGCCTTTACAAAGATGATGAATGATTAGGGTGTGGGTAGGGCCGGGGCATCCACCGTCCCACCTAAACCCCAGAACGTGAGGCACAGCCTTCATCCCCAGATCCCCAGATCGTCGGCTCCACCAAACACAAAGAGCCCGAGCAAGCCCCGTTGGTCGAACTCGCCAATGATCGGGAGGACTTCGACGACCAACAATGGAAGGCAGCAAGCTAGCCCGCCCATGGAATGATGAGCATTTACTCAGATATTATCAATAGCTTTGTAAATATAAATGAAACTATCTTTTTTGCATACTCTCAAGTATTGTCATCTCCATTTGAAAAGTTGAGCTCCCCTCCAAGGTTATAGGCGCCGGTGGGTTAAGGACCGAGCTACAGCTCGCACCCTTCCCACCCTCAACTCTGGGGCAAGCTTACGAGCTTCGCCCTTGCTAGGTCATCGGTGGGTTAAGGACCGAGCTACAGCTCGCACCCTCCCCACCCTCAACTCCGGGGCAAGCTTACAAGTTTCGCCCTCAATAGGTCACCGATAGGTTAAGGACCGAGCTACGGCTCGCACCCTCCCCACCCTCAACTCCAGGGCAATCTTACGAGCTTCGCCCTCGATAGGTCACCGGTGGGTTAAGGACCGAGCTACAGCTTGCACCCTCCCCACCCTCAACTCCGGGGCAAGCTTATGAGCTTCGCCCTCGATAGGTCGTTGGCGGGTTAAGGACCGAGCTACGGCTCGCACCCTCCCCACCCTCAACTCTTGGGCAAGTGATCGCTCCCGGATATACACCTGGAAAAATAATGTAGATTTACTGCAAGTGCACGGTTAAGTGGCAAGCGGGTATCGAATCACCGAGAGGACAAATGACAGTACTCTATTTTAATTGCTGAGCTATTTGGTGGAATAGTCGGTTGAGAATGGATGGTGTAACAATCGTTTGAGAAACAATGCAAATTCAATATAATAAAGATGTCTAGGGCTAGGGAATCCCCGCTATGGATTTTCAAGTCATCGATACGAGTTATGAAATACCATGCAATCAAACTCGAGTCAAGGTGAACTTGCCACAACTAATTGGAGAACCAACTCACGATGTCGCGCTATTGTAGGTCGTAGCACTCTAGACTAGAACCTCGCTGTCGCGCAAGCCTAGTCTAGATAGACTACTAGTATTAAGATCGGCAATCTCGCACAATCCAAACTCAAGCTCGCTGTCGCGTAACTTGAATTTAGATCTAGATCTTGATAGTTCGTATCCATTAATTGTCGTGCAACGAATATGAGTATAGGAGAACAATAAAAATGCTAGCTTTGGTCGCCGTCGTGCACTAAATTTAGGGAATTTCGATTGTAGACCTAAATCGAATATCTAGGGCTTTCCTTGAATCAAGATCCTCTGTCGAGTTCACGAGATCCAAGGGAAATCCTTATCTATCCGTAGTAAATCAATCAAGATCTAACCTTTTAATCAAGCATAATAGCATAGCAATTCAATAAATCTCACAATTCAAACTTTAGATCCATATGGTTCATCCCTTTGCCATAGAGCAAAGGAATTACTCACAAATCATATTAGAAATCGATAGGAAAACAAGATCAATAATGGAATTCATCATGCAATCAAGATTTAATAAGAGATGTAACTAAAAATCAAAGCTTGCAAGAGATTTAGACAAACCAACGTCACCAAAGAGCCTTTCAATAGAAAATTAAGATCCAATCTTCAAACTCTAGCCAATATAAAAGCTTAACTATGATTAGAAACTAAGGAAAAATAGTTCTAAGAAGTCTACCTGGTCTCTCCTGTGGCTTGAGACAAAATTGGGCTTAAATACATGCCCAAAAGAACCAAAAAATACAGACCAAACTGCCCTTGCGCTGCCAGAAACCCTAGTTTTCCCGACTGGGCGTCTGCGCCACTCGGTCGAGTGGAAATATGACTCGGCCGAGTGAGAACTGTGACTCGGCCGAGTACGTTAGTCTGCAGATCGTCCAAAAAACAGAGAAGTCAGCTTGGTTTTCTTCGAAATTTTGGCATCCACTCGGGCAAGTGGATTTCTTACTCGGCCGAGTGGAATTCACCACTCGGCCTGTTGAGTATTGATTCCCCGGATTTGGTTTTGGATGATGAGCAAACATAAATATCTCGTACTAACTTTATGTGAGCGCAGTTATGGAGATCGTCGCCAAAAGAATACGTATATCAAAAGCGACGTCTCAAGACGTCTCAATACGCGTGATCGTGTGCCTGAAGCTTCGTTGAAGCTCAAAGATTTTTATTGAAGTCAAGAGTGAAGATTGAAGCTTTGAAGACGGTTCGTCATGTTTTATCTTTTGTCTTCTAGCTTCATAGAATAGAATGTTAAGCCTTGAGTAAGACTTACATTATAATCTTCATTTCGCTCATATCTTAGAGCTAGGATTATCATAGAAGCCATTAGAAACTTTCCCGAAGCCTATCGCTTCTTTCCTCGGCTTCTAGTGCATCTTAGTTGGTTCAAGTAGAAGAACCAACCGACTAGATGACGATCTAGTCGGTCGGCAACTCTTCTTGAACCGACTAGATGCCCTTGCTCATTTCAGTCTGGCACTGTTGATCAATTAGTCGGTCAAAGAAGGTTCACCGACCGACTAGATGACGATCTAGTCGGTTAGGAATCCTTCTCAGACTGACTAGTTATCATTGCCTCTGTACAGCCTAAGTTACTGTTTACAGTTAGTCGGTCTAAGAACATTCATCGATCGACTAGTTGTGAAACTAGTCGGTTGGAATTTGTTCTTAGACCGACTAGTGTAACTTGTATTCAGCTACTTTGATTTCATCTCTTAGTCGGTCAAAGAACACTCACCGACCGACTAGTTGTGAAACTAGTCGGTTGGTAAGTATTCTTGGACCGACTAGTTCATATTGCCTGGAACTTTTTCGTTTGGCTGTGAGCCAGTTAGTCGGTTCATGAAGAATCACCGACCGACTAGTTGCCAATCTAGTCGGTCAGTGATCCTTCTTAGACCGACTAGTCTGCTTCAGAATATGACCGTTGGGAATCTTTTGAGCACGATTTTTCTTGCCTCTATAAATACAAACCTGATTCATTTGAGGCAAGGTTAGAGGTCCATTATCCAAGTTATTTCAGACCTAAGAGAAGAGTTTTCTCAAGCTAATTCAAAGCTCTCTCTTCCTCACAAGAATCTCTCCCTCACTCTTTGAGCCCTAATCCTCAAGAGAGATTCTCTCCATTGTGAGACTTCCAAGCCAAAGAGCTTGATCCAAGGTCACGAACTCCACCCTAAGCTTCCATTGCTGGTCAACTTCTTGGAGCTAGGGTTTGGTGACATCTTCTTCCCCAAAATCCCTCTTTGCCCTAATTTGGTAAGTATACTCAAGGCATAGGATTTTGTGGTAAGCATTTCTTTATTTCATCGTATTTGATATTTAAGATTGTCTCTCGGTTGTGAGAGAGTGTGTGATCCCGGGTTGTGGGAGTCACATTTATATTGTGTATGATTTGGTCTTGTGAAGGTTTTTCACAAGAATTTCATAGTGCTAAATCTTGGGTTAGTGGTTTCTAACTCAAGTATCCGGAGGGGATCCGGATGGTTGGGACGTAGGATCACCGGGAACAAGTCGGGGAGACTTGGGTGGATCCGAACCCGTTACATGCTTTGTTTGCGTTTGCTATTTCTTGTTGATTGTTGTTTATTCCGCATTGTCGTTTGTTTATTGCACAATAGTTAGGAATAACTCTCTTAATTATTTTAAGTACTATTCACCTCCCCTCTAGTACGTGTGCAGTAGCTCCCCCAGGTCACTACACGGCCGAGTATATTGCTGTACTTCGGCTGGAAAATGTAGTCGTGTCAGTCTTGCTCGATCGAGTAGGCTGCTTCACTCGGCCGAGTGAACTGCCTTGCTCGGCCGAGCGGCCTGTTTCAGAGCTCATTTCTCCTCCTTTTTGATTCCTCGTCGATTCCTTCGACGTCCTTCTTCTTCCCCTCATCCTACAGTGCCGTTAACTCTCTGATATGATCATGAGCAACGCTCCGACACGCGTGCAAGTCCTCTGGGCTCCAAATTGCACCCGATTGCTACATATCTCCTGAAATCAGACGAAAAGCAAGAAAATAGTGAAAATTATCGAAACATCGTCAAATAATCACGAAAATCACGATATAAGCAATCGAAATGTCATGCAAATTGCAAAAAAATGTGTAAAATATGAGCCTATTAGCAAGCTTACGAGCTTCGTTCTCGATAGGTTGCCGGTGGGTTAAGGACCGAGCTACGGCTCGCATCCTCCCCACCCTCAACTCCGGGGCAAGCTTACGAGCTTCACCCTCGATAGGTCACCGGTGGGCTAAGGACCGAGCTACGGCTCGCACACTCCCCACCCTCAACTCCGGGGCAAGCTTACGAGCTTCGCCCTCGATATGTCATCGGTGGGCTAAGGACCGAGCTACGGCTCACACCCTCCCCACCCTCAACTCCGGGGCAAGTTTACGAGCTTCGTCCTCGATAGGTCGTCGGTGGGATAAGGACCGAGCTACGGCTCGCACCCTCCCCACCCTCAATCTCGCTCCGACAGGCTATTGCTGAGCTATACTCTCGACATCTGGTCCGCTCTCACCCCAACTCTCTTCCGCCCCGTCTGTCGGGGGCACACATAAGGGCAAGGCTAAGGAGAACGAAGCGCCAAGTCTTTATATACTCTACAAAACGAGTTTGAACAACGGCTTTCAGAAACAAAACTTTCATTGATCAAGATGTTGAAAATATTTACAAGTATTTCTAAAAGCCGGCCTTACAAAAGATATCACATCGGCTGACACTACAAAAAGTCCTAAGCGAGGCCCCAAACCGGCCCTTAACACTCCACCCCCCGAAGATTAGATGGCGCCTTGGTCACCTTCACCCGAACCGGCGTCGCCTCCCCCATGAGTATCAACATCATCCTCTTCACCATCGGAGGCCATGGTCAACTTGGAGAAGTCAACCTCTAAGGCGGGGTTTAACTTTGCCGACCTCGCCTCCACTCTCTTGAAGCCCACCTACAACCCCTCTTTTACACCTTCCGCCCTCATCGACCTCATCATGGGGAGATACTCCTCCTCCGGGTACTTACGGATGGCCCCTGCCTTCACGGCCTCCAGATCTATCTTCTTCAGTGCTACCACATGCTGCTTGAGCTCGACGATCTCCACCCCCTTGGCCTCCACTTCCTCGGTGTGGGCGTTCATGGCAGCGATCTTTCGATTCTCCTCTTCTCGAAGCTACCGTTCCAGTCCCGCCACGATCTTCTCCAGCCTCACGATCTCCCCCTTCTGGGTCGCGTACCACCCCCGGAGCTGCTCCAGCCAATCCTCCCTATCCTACAGGCTCCCGACGACCTCCTCGAATTTGGCCTCTATCACCCGCAGCTTATCAGTGGCTGCCTAGAGATCAGCCTTATTCTTCTTATGGGTCGCCTTGAGCCCAATCACGGAAGTATGACGCTGCAAGGACACCATTGCCACAGCTGCCTATAGAATGAACAGAAAACGTAAGTACACATGGAAGAAAGAAGACCGACAGTGTGGAGTAGAGAGAGCGGCAAACCTGCATATTGTGCCAAATTGTCGTATCACAAAGGTGCTCTGGACCAACTTTAAACAGGGACTCACGATCCCTCAGTAATAGATTGTTCTCCGCCAGACGAGCTGCAACACCGGCCTCATCAAACACTGACTCCATGTTGCCCACCTGGTAGCTCGACGCGAAGAGTCCTCTCTTCGGAATGGCATGAACCTCGGCCTTCGTCACCTTAAAGCGGGAGAGCATTGGCTCACAGCTCGAATGCCCCAGTTCTCCCTGCTCCCAAAGAAGACATCTGTAAGACCAACGCTCGACCGGAACCCTGTCGGTCTGGGCCGCTATGGTGCCCCGAGTAGGCAAGCTCCGGGGCGTCACCACCTTCTCACCAGTGCCAAGGTCGACGAAGCTGCCCTGCATCGCCTCACTGACCCTAGGGGTATGAACGGCCGCCGCAGGCGTCTCCTTCGCTTTCTTGTCGCGCTCACCCCTCTCGGCCGCAATGACGACCCCGAGCTCCGTTTCTGCCCCGCCTTCCTCACCAAGTTCTCGATCACCGCCCTCTTGCCTTTCTCCTGGGCCGAAGACTTCTTGGTCGTCGGTTCCGAGGTCGTCGGCTCGGCTCCCTAGCCCTCCTCATTAACTCCTCCTACGAAAGGATCATGTCTGCACCTGCAGAGAGAAGAAAGATCAGGGTGAGCGTATGGGGAGAAGGTTAACGAGATCGCAATACCTTCGTGCCAGAAAAATTGGGCGAATTGGTTGCCATTAACCAAGTTCGCATGCTTCCAGATCATTTCGGGGATCTGCTCCGAGATCTTGGAGTTCTCCAGGTATCACCCCTTCAGGGTCACCCCTCTATTCACTAAGGGATTCAGCGTCCCCCAGTTCAACCTCAATACCGAGTCCGCCGTCATCAAAATAAAGATAAATATCTCCATCCACTCTCTCACCTCGCTCGGCAACTCAAGGATGAGATGTCGGCCTCTCCTCGCACTAACACAATGATACATCCCCTTCTTCTTCGTCTCAAAGAAATATTGGAAGAGTGATAGGCTCGGACTTATCCCACTGACATTGCAGAGGACAACGAAGCTAACCATAGAGCTAATGGAGTCCGGCGTTAGCTGGAAGAGAGGAAGCTCAAGGAAGTTCGGTAAGTGAAGGAGGTGGGACTTGAGCGGAAATCACAGTCCGAGATCGAAGATTGGGTAGTAGACCCCGACTTCATTATCTCTTGGCGATCAAACCCTTTCATTGGGTTCGGGGAGGTGAACTGCGCAGGGTGGCCGAACGTATTTGGAGCAAATCTCGGGGAGACTGATGGTGCTCGTTTTGCACTGTATAGCCCTGATCTCCGTCGAAACCATGGCCCTGACTCTGCCGAAGCCCAACCCGAGCCCTCGCTCCTTCTTCTTGGGCTCCCCTCGCACCATCAACGTTGAAGGAACTGCAAGACGTGCCCCCACTCCTCCGACCACACCATCGCCTCCTCCGCTGCTGCTGCACTCCCACTCCCAGGCTCTCCAAAGTACCCCCTCTACGTTCGAATTAAAAACTGAAGAACCAGAAGAAGCCATTGGTATATTTAGAAAATACCTAGAAAAGAAGAAGATCAACGGAGCTCCGACGAAGTAATGACAGACGGTGAGAACTCTCGAAAGAAAAGAAGAGAAGAGAAACCTTTTGAAATTCGAATGCAGAAACCCTCAACCGATGCCCCTTCAGCATATCTTATGGAGGTGATCGGGAGATCCCAGCCATTGAGGGTAGGCCACGTGGCAAGATCCTGGGCAAAACTGGCTACTAGACTTCCCCACAGAACAGTACGGGACATGTGTCGGGATCCATGTGGCGGGGCGCCTCGATTGCTCCCCCACAGCCGAAACGGCATGATGGCTTTATAGATCCAACGGTCAGTTTATTGGATCTGGATCTAAGCCTAGAGGGGGGTGAATAGTGACGCCCCCCGCGTTTGCGCGTCAGATGTGTGCAATATATAATTGGGGGCGTGAGATTTAAATATTTATAACCGCAAGCGCACGGTGTTGTAGTGTGGCTTGGGGGTTGAACTCAGGGAGGCGTGGTTGTGCTTGTGTCAAGAAGGATCGGATTCACCCCGAGGGTGAGCTAGCCCGAATCGGATGATGGGTTGTCACAGAAAATAGAATGCGAGGGATAAACAATATAAAGGAAAAACCCGGGACTTTGGTTTCCACCCTATCGTGCGATTCTCGCCGATACGGCCTACAGGTAGGATAGCGATCGGAATTAGGGTCTAATGGTGAGACGTTGCCTCTAAGAGTGGTACCAGCGTCCCATG
>CM061136.1:40803724-40835574 GCA_030789695.1 Scilla litardierei | reverse complement strand
GGGGAGCAACTGGCGATAGCGATTACCATCGAGGTCACGCCGTAATTGCTTTTAAGGCAGTGGTTGTCCCACGCCACAACACTTTCGCTCACATCTGATAAGTATTTTTTCCCCTATGTCTGATTCTTTTCCTTCCCTTTCTGCACAATCATACTCTGCAGTCTTCAGTATTACTCTGCAGTCTTCTATTCTCTGTTTCTCTTCTCTGTTTATTTATTGTTTAGTCTCGTCCACCATGGTAGTGCACCCCTTTAATCTAACAATTTGAAAGCAATTACTCGGTACTACTATGTCGATCCTCCCCAACAAATTAATCCTTGATCTTTCTAAATTGGAATCGCTTGATGGAACCAATTACAAACGCTGGTCTAAAAAACTCCTTATATTCTTTGAACAACTTGAAATTGACTATGTTTTGTTCAACGACTGCCTTATTGATTTTCCTGTCACCACCACTACCACCACTGCTTCTGTTACTGTTCCTAAATCTAATGAAGAAGAGATTAAGAAGTACGAGAAAAATAACAAAACTGTCCGATGTCATCTTCTTAATCATATAAAAATTCACTCTTTGATTTATTTATGATTCATAAATATGCTAAATTTATCTGGGATCCTTAGAGAAGAAATATGATGCAGATGATGCAGGGAAGAAGTACGTTGTTGGGAAGTGGCTGACTTTCCAAATGGTCGATGATAAACCAATCATGGAGCAGGTTCATATCTATGAGAACATGTGTGCTGATGTTCTTAATGAAGGCATGAAGATGTGCGAAATCTTTCCAGCAAACTTTCTGCTGGAGAGGTTCCCACCATCCTGGAATGAATACAGGAATCACCTCAAACACAAGAAGAAGGATCTGTCGCTGCAAGAGCTGATCAGCCACATGAGAACTGAAGAGGCTAATCGCCTAAAAGATAATCCTGCTTCTCTTCCTGTCAATTCTGTAAAGGCTAACATCGTTGAATCTGCTAGACCTTTCAACAAAAACAGGTTTAAAGGCAAAGGCAGGAAAACCTTTAACCAAGGACAGAATAAGAAGCAAAGTCGGTTCATCAAACCAGAAGGCAATGTCCAGAAGCCAAATGTGGTGTGCTATGTCTGCGGCAAGGCGGGTCATAATGCCTATCAATGCATTCAGCACCAAGGACCCCAAGAGACGTTCCAAAAACAAGGTGGAAATGCTGCTGCTCAAGCTAACCTTGCTGAACAGGATGAAGTCATTGTTGCTATGGTTATTGAAGCAAACCTGGTGGTCAATAACACTAATTGGGTGCTGGACACTGGCACTACAAGTCCCTCTGCACCAACAAGGAGCTGTTCCATAACTTCAAAGACGCTGCTGATACAGAATGCGTCTTCATGGGAAACTCAACAGCTGCTGGAGTTGCTGGTAAAGGTACAATATTGCTGAAACTCACATCAGGAAAAACCCTATCCATCAATAATGTCCTAGATGTTCCATCACTGGGCCACCACCTCGTGTGTGGTGCCTTACTGAATAAAGGTGGACTAAAACTTGTCTTTGAGGCTGACAAGGTTGTAATCACTCGTAGTGGAGACTTTGTAGGGAAGGGGTATCTGAGTGAGGGTCTGTTTATTCTTAATGTTGCTTCTGAAATTCTGAATAAACCTACTTCTGTTTATATTGCTGAGTCTTTAGATTTTTGGCATGGCCGACTAAGGCATGTCAATATTGCTTTTATTAAAAGGCTAAGGAATTTGGCCCTAATACCTGCAGTAAGCTCAAAAGAATTCGCCAAATGCCCTGTTTGTGTAGAAGCTAAGTCCACTAAAAACCCATGCAAACTGATCTCTACTAGGCAATCAGACATTCTAAAACTAATTCATACAAACTTAGCTGACTTCAAAAATACCAGGAGCAAAGGAGGAAAACATTATTATATCACATTTGTTGATGATTACTCTAGGTTCACTACGGTGTACCTTCTTAGAACTAAAGGTGAAGCAGAGGAAATGTTTATTAAATACATGGCTGAAGCAGAAAACCAACTTGATAGGAAAATCAAAAGAGTTAGGTCTGACAGAGGTAGAGAATATAGTACCAACACCCTTAAGGATTATTGTGAGAAGAATGGGATTATACACGAGTTTAGTGTCCCATACTTACCACAACAAAATGGTATAGCTGAACGTAAGAACAAAACCTTGAAGGAAGTGATGAATGCTATGCTTTTGAGTTCAGGGATGTCTGATGACATGTGGGGGGAAGTCATTCTCTCTGCTTGTCATGTTCTTAACCGTGTACCCCATAAGAAACTAGACAAGACACCTTATGATATGTGGAAAGGATTTACTCTCAACCTAAATTTTCTTAGAGTGTGGGGGTGTTTGGCTAAAGTAGGTCTACCTGACTTTAAGAAGTCCAACATTGGACCTAAGACCTATGATACAATGTTCATTGGTTATGCTCATTATAGTGCTGCCTATAGATTCATGTCTTTGAAAGATCATTCTATTTCTGAGTCTAGAGATGCCGTTTTTACAGCATGTTTTTCCTTTGAAAAAGGAATCCATGTCTCTTATGCCTACTGATGTTTTTATGCCCACTCCTTCATCATTATCTGATGATTTTCATACAAATAATCCTACTTTTACTAGTACTATTATTGATGAACCTAGAATGAGTAAGAGGCAAAGAACTGAAACCAACTTTCGATCGTACTTCATTACTGCTTTCTTATCAGAAAGTGCATGTATAGATTTGCTTAGTGATGAGCTTGTGTATGCCTTCATGATAGAAGAAGACCAAAAACTTATGACGAGTCAATGAGATCCATTGATGCTAGTTTTTGGAAAGATGCTATTAAAAGCGAGCTTGATTCTATTGTTTCTAACCAGACATGGGAATTGTCTCATTTACCTAGAGGTAATAGACCCATTAGTAGTAAATGGATCTTCTAGAAAAAGATGAGACCTGATGGTTCAAAAGTTCAAAGCTAGACTTATGATTAGGGGTTTTACCCAAAAGAAAGGCTTAGACTATTTTGATACTTATTCTCCTGTGACCAAGATTGCTACAATAAGGACTCTAATTGCTTTAGCTGTAATTCATGCGTTAGTTGTGCATCAAATGGATGTCAAGACAGCTTTTCTAACTGGTGACCTAGATGAAGAAATCTACATGACCTAACCCGAGGGGTTTGTGATTGTTGATCAAGAGAATAAGGTATGCAAGCTTAGGAAATCTCTATATGGTCTAAAGCAAGCACCTAAGCAATGGTATGTGAAGTTTAATAGCACTTTAGTGAGGAATGGCTATATTGTGAATACCTCTAACTCCTATGTTTATTCTAAACTACTAGGATCAGATTGTGTGATTATATGTCTATATGTAGATGGCATGTTGATTTTTGGGAACAATCTGGACGTTGTGAAAGATACCAAGGATTTATTGTCATCTCAATTTGAGATGAAAGACCTAGGAGAAGCTGATGTTATTTTAGGAGTTAGAGTTATTAGAAACTCCAGTGGCATCTCCTTAAGTCAATCTCATTACATTGAAAACGTGCTAAAAAATTTCAACTTTTTTGTTGTTGTGCCTGCTAGAACTCCATAAGACCCTAGCATACATCTAAAAAAGAATTTGGGCGAGAGTGTTTCCTAATTTGAATATGCTAAAATCATAGGAAGTGTGATGTTTCTTATGAACTGCACTAGACCTGATATAGCCTATGCAGTTAGTAGGCTAAGTCGTTATACACATAACCTTAGTAATGAACATTGGAATGCTTTTCATCGTTTACTAAAATACCTGAAAGGAACTATTGCTTGGTGTTTACATTTTAGCAGATTTCTTGTTGTTTTAGAAGGATTTTGTGATGCAAACTGAGTTTCAGTTAATGATGAAATTAGTTCAACTAGTGGTTTTGTTTTTTACTTTGGGAGGAGGCGCTATATCATGGAAGTCTTCCAAACAAACATGTATAGCACGATCCACCATGGAATTTGAATTCATTGCTCTTGAGTTGGCAGGGCAAAAAGATGAATGGTTACAAAACTTATTAGCAGACGTGCCATTGTGTTGGGGGGAGGAATCTGCGTTAGTTTCCCTTTATTGTGATTCTCAAGCAGCCATTGGAGTTACGAAAAACAGTGTCTATAACAGGAAGAAAAGACACATACACATCAGACATGGTGTGGTTAAAGAACTCCTAAAAATGGAGTAATTTATTTGGAATATGTGAGGTCTGAAAGAAATCTTGCAGATCCACTAACCAATGGTTTGCCAAGGAAGTGGTTCTTAATTGGTCGAGGGGGATGAGGTTAAAGCCCATGAGTTAAGAAATATGGTTGATACCCAATGCGGTCTAACAAAGCCATATGATCCTTAACATACACTACATTTCCATCACTATGGCATATGGTAGTGTTTTTGAATCCATAGCAAAGTTTGGTGGTGCTATTGAGAAGCACTTGATGGATTCACTTTGAGATAAGTCAATAACTAGTTTTGGTGGTGCTATAGAGAAGCACTTGATGGACTCATTATCTGTTGAAAGGTTAAGCAATATGCTCTTAATGGTTCAATATCCCTTGTGATAGTGCTATAGAGAAGCACTTGATGGACAACCTACGTGGGTGTTAAAGTTTGGCCGCCTTCTATGAAAGACAAGGGCAGTTTTTAGAGCACTCACGAGACCCGAGTATGCACATGGCCTTAAAGCACTTGATATGTATCGTTGAGTTTGCTCATACTCAAGGTTACAATACGTATTGTGGAGGGTCTCAACCGAACTCTAATGAGTTCAAGAGAAATTCACTCATTAGGAAGTAAGTTGTTGCCTCACTTCACTACGTATCAATTCAATCGAAAGACATTAATGCTTAAGTATATATCATTTCTTTACCCAGGATTATTTTTTGTTTCTTTTCTCGAGCCATTAGTGGGGGATTGTTGGAAATAATAGGCTCTCAAAAGCCTTTCTTTCATTCCCGCTATTCTTTTAGTCCCACATTGCTTGGGCAATTAGCCTTGGAGGAGTTTATTAAGGGAGTTGTAGAGACTTGGACTGTGCCCCAAGGGATACGACACTTTTGTGAAGGGGAGATGACTTATATGGTCATGGGTGCACCACACACGCACGGGCATCACCGCTGCTGCCCGCCTACCTGACATGGCGTGTACGTGTGCACGTACGTCGCCCGCCCACCTTCCTGCCTGTCGTGTCGTGACGCATACGCCTTTCTTTTTTGGACGGCGTGCCATTCCTCTTTTGGATCTAGCCCCTTAATGTCACTGATTTAAACCTCCTAATTGCTATTTAATTGCATCATTCATTCATACGCTTTCATTACAGCATTCATTCGAGGCTGTTAATGGTCCAAATGGCTATGATTTTTTGCATCTGTTACAACATTCAAACGCGCTATATAATTTTTTGCCCGTTTGAATTCTGTAAAAGCCCTTTGGTGACTCCTATAAAAGGCCGTGCTCTTTTCTCTTGCTGTATACGAAAATTGGCTTCTTCTTCTTTCTCCTCCTTCCAAAAATCATCTCTTCACAGCCTTCAACTCTTTCTCTGCTTGTTCTCCTGGATACCCGTATTGTGCAAACTTCAAGTCTCTGGCCACGAGAGGACGCGTCCAGAGGCTGATGTGTTAACCTTGGGGAGCAATCGACGATAGAGATTACCACCGAGGTCGTGTCGTAATTGATTTCAAGGCAGTGGTTGTCCCATGCCACAGCGCTTTCGCTCACATCTGATAAGTATTTTTTTCAGTCTGTCCGATTCTTTTACTTCCCTTCCTACATAGTCATACTCTGTAGTGTTCAGTATTACTCTGTAGTCCTCTATTCTCTGTTTCTTTTCTCTGTTTATTTGTTGTTTAGTCTCGTCCGCCTTAGTAGTACACCCCTTTAATCTAACATCCTAGTGTTGCTCGGTGCTATGTGCATCTTCTCATTGAAGAAGAGAAAGGAGAGCATATAAAAGTCAATAGTTATGGTGTAAAAAAAATATGTGCGGTGAAATAAGATTTACGGTGTATTTAGAAATATGTGCGGTGCAATAAACAACACTCTATTTATTTTTAGAAAATTTTCTATTCACACAGTCTTTTTTCTTTTTCTTATTTCTTCTTTTTTTCCGTATTTCAGCTTGTTGGGGCCGAGGCTCGCAGCTTTGCTGCAGGCTTCGGCCCACAAAGTTGGCCCGCCTGCTATTTTTTCTCCTTGGTTTTTTGGTTTTGTTTTGGCCAGCAGGCTGTTGCTACAGGCTTCGGTGTGCACTCAAAATCCTTATTTGTATATTTTTTCCAGACTGGGCCGATGCACAAGGTACGACGGCCAGAGTCCGAGGCCCAAGGTGCGACGGCCAGACGCCGCCGCCCTTCCCCAAAAATTGTGGTTTGTTTGTTTTTTATTTCAATCTTGGTCGATCTATTTCGATCTAGGAAATTATCATGATCATGAATTGCTGGGTTATTCGGTATACCTCTTGATCGAAGAAAAACAGACGTGGGGGATTTGATTTCTCGTCCGCACGTGGGTAATCCTCCGTCATCCTTCCAAGCTTTCGCAACGTCTGGGCACTCTCTCAATGGAAGAGCGTGCTGATAATGTGTTGTGAACGTACTTTCTAGGAGAGATCATAGGCCATTATTTATAGGGGTTCATAATAACTAGAAGCAAGTTGACAAGTAGATTTTCGCAATTTTAGGTATTATATGGATTGTTCTTGCCAACAGTTGCACCTTTTCTCCGCCGTTGAACTCATCTTCCACGAGACTAAAAATATACGAGGTTATACTTTGTATATGTTATGAATCATCATCTCGGGAGGAGTCCACAGCTCTTTATTTATAGTAGATGGAGGAGCGTACAAAGGTAGGATACAATAGATCTGGTCTTATCTATAAGATAAGACGTAATCCTAATACAAATCTATCATCAACATCCGTTCACAACACTTCCCCTTATCCAGCCATAGGTGTGGACTCTGCTCATGAATACTTTAGGATTCTGAGTGTAGTAGGAGTCTCACATGGGATGGATACTTTAGGATCCTGAGTTGTTGAGGTTTGCCTCGTTAAGACCTTTAGCCATGGAAAACCCTGTGGAAAAAACCATAGTTAAGGAAAAAGAGTACAAACACTCTCTAACTCCCCCTGATTTGTACAAGCTCTCAGGCTTTCAGATCTCTTAGGCGCATCATCCCAATTTTCTGTACAAACTTCCTAAAGGTAGCAGTAGGAATAGATTTAGTGAATAAGTCTGCCAGGTTGTCATATGATTGTACTTGTTTGATGTCGATCTAGCCATCTCTTTGTAGCCCATGCGTCCAGAAGAATTCAGGGGAAATATGATTTGTTCTGTGGCCTTTGATATAGCCACCTCATAGCTGAGCAATCAAGCAGCGTTGTCCTCGAACATGGTAGTAGGTTCAAGGTCCCCAGTCTTCAATCCGGTCGTCACCGGGATGTGATTTACAACTGACCGTAGCCAGACACATTCTCTGCTTGCTTCATGGATGGCGATGATCTCTGAGTGATTGGATGAGGTCGCCGTCATGATTTGCTTAACGAATCTCCAGGAAATGGCTGTCCCACCATAGGTAAACACGTACCCTGTCTGTGACTTTACATTATGGGGATCAGACCTGTAACCTGCATCAGCATAACCAACAAGTGTGGAGGATAATCCATTTTTGTAAAAGATTCCCAAATCTATTGACCTTTGGAGGTAGCGTAGAAGGTGCTTAACCCCGGTCCAGCGGCGCTGCATAGGCGTTGCACTGTATCTGGCTAGTAAGTTTACTGCGAATGCTATATCGGGACGCGTGCAGTTGGCCAGACATAGAAGTGCTCCAATAGCACTTAGATAAGGGACTTTTGGACCAAGTATACCACCCCCCTCTTCCAGCGGCCGGAAGGGGTCATTATGTGCATCCAGAGATCGTACCACCATAGGTGTACTAAGTGGATGACATTGGTCCATATGAAATCTTTGCAACATTTTCTTCGTATATATGGTTTGGTGTAATAGAATTCTATCCTTTAGATGTTCAATCTGTAAGCCAAGGCAGAATTTTGTTTTGCCTAGGTCTTTCATTTTAAATTCTTTTGTCAGACTTACAGATATCTCAGTGATCTCTTTAGGAGATCCAATGAGGTTCAAATTGTCTACTTAGACTGCTATTATGACAAATCTTGCTCTTATAAAGATGCAAGGACAGACTTCATTATTGTCACACCCCGCTTCCCAAGTATGGAGGCGAGAGGCAAAGAGGTCCGCTCAGACTTGGAGATGTGAAGCTACAGTCTGATAAGCGTCTGTGTGTTCATCCATTCGCAGATTCTTGCATTGCATTGAAACAACAACAATAATAAATATGAACGCAGGCAATAAAATAACCAACATTCAAAACATCCATTTCATTATTCCAAACATCCACAGATAACGTCATAAAAGAGAACATGAGTCTAAAAAGAAGGCCCAAGCATGGCTGAACTAAAACAATATAAGGTGCTACGCACCGAAAAGTCTAACAACAGCAACTAGGGAAAGCAATAACAACTAAGAAAAAGTCTCCAGCTGAGACTAAGACTGGTCTCTGGTATCCTCGAACTGGACGTCAGCAATAGCCTCGGGCTCGATGTCAGTAAACTGGTCGTCCTCAGCAACAACCTCAGACTCAAAACCTGACATGTGACACCCAAAGAGAAAAGGGCACATGTCAGCAAAAATCTCCAAAAGGAAAAAGGAGACTTTTGTGCAAGGAAACATAAAAGTAAAAGAATGCAACTAGCAGTTTAAAATGATGATGACATGGCATGATATTTTGATGAATGCAACAGTTTAAAATGAACATGATATTTAACATTTGCATGACACGTCGTAGCAAAAAGCTACTAAACAATATTTCATGAAAAACAGTAAAAACATGCGTTCGCGTCGTGCACAGGGTTTACGCCTTTCAGCTGAAGTTATTGATCGGGCACACTTCTACGCTGAGTGATCGCTTAACCCTACCCCTCCATGTGTGTATGAACTGGTGCTCATCTTCTGGATCACGAGCCAGGAAGTGTTTATGGCATAGGGTTGACCTAGCCTCATTCATGATGTAGGAGTCAGAATCCTCCTCGCCACAGCTTACATTTCATTTGTAGCATGTGCTACACATTCATGACAAGACATTCAATGCATGAAATGACATGTGATATGCAACATGATAGTATAAAAAAACAGTTAATGCACGCGTACAGTTTATTGAATTTAAACGTGACATGTGATATACATGAAATGACATGGCAAGGGTATCGGATCTAGCTTCGTTGTCAAGTTAGATCAAATATGGTGTCTAGGCGACTATCATTTCACCGTCTAGTCTCTTTTACACAAATATCCAGAATAGCCTAAAACATGGCTTAATACCATCCAAGCAAGTTCCACTTGCCTGAAATAATCGTCCGTAATCTCAGTTCAACGGTGGTCCAGATCTTCCTATGTGCTCAATCACCAATCATTAATCACCAACCTACAGTCCCGTATTATTTATCTTCAATTAGCGATTTTAACCAAAATAATGAAATATTACGATTTTTATCTTGTTTAAACAGGCGAGTGTTTGGGTTTCCTATGGATCAGGGATTTAACTCAACACGACACGAGAGCTACACTGACGTCGGTTAGCGACGTCAGGGGTTGGATTCCGGTAGCGAGCGAGGTACGGCGACAACTAGAGAAAACGGACAGCGGTGAAGGTGGTCGCGGGAGGAAGACGAATGGCAGGGGGCTGCCATGGGATCATTGCGCAAGGGAGTGCACGGTAACAACGCAGAAGGGGAGGCACGGATTGGGGTGCTCTGCACGCGGATCCGGGCTTGCGACAGTTTTTATAGGGCAAAGGGGCTGTTTATGGGGGTTTCGGCCAAGGGGAGTTGCGGCCGGCGGTAGGAGGTCAGGCCGGCGGTAAAGATGGCATGCGTGGGTGTAGGCCGCGGCAAGGGGATGAAGGGAGGAGGGTGCAGCAGTGATAGGTGCAGGCCATGGGTTTATAGGAGTGATCGGCAGTTTTTGTGTGGAGGAAGGGGTTTGTGCGGCTGTTTAGGGCTTGGCCGGCAAAGCGTCACCGTGGAGGAGGGCCGGTGATAGGTGGCCTGAGGTGATGGGTGGCCGGCGGCTACGGGCAAGGGGGTGTGTGAGCTTGGGTAGATGGCAGCTAGGTCTGGGTGCGGCTGCATGAGGATGGAAAACCCTAGGGCTAATGTTACGTTATAACAATGAGAAGTTGCTATATGGGGTAGAAAGGAGGGTAGAATTAAGGTGATTGGAGAGAGAGTGTGTGAGAGGGGGAGGGTAGATCTAGTGTGACATATAGCTAGGGAAATATCATGTGATACGTAAGAAATCATAGTGATTTGGTTAGGTTTTGAATTTGAATTAATTAGGGCTAAGTATAGGTTGAAAGTGATTAGGGCAATGGGTCAGCCTAACGGTGTCCGAAAAATATAAGAAAAATATAGGGACGACTGCATCGATGAGAGAATCGAGACTACGATGATCCGTCACGAGCTAGGTTCATAGAAAATGGAACTAAAAATAAAAAGGTCAAACGTCGAAGTCTAAAGTTACGACACCCCTTCAATCAAAGCTGATTTGTGGGAGAACGACCCGTGAAATAACGTTCAAAAAAATTCCACAAATAACTACTCTTTTTGAGGGTCACAATGATATATAACTTCGTGCCTTCGGGATACAAGAAAAGGTCACAATAAATACGCGTACGAAAAGAAAGTACGCGCCCGAAAAGCACATGATCGAAAAGCGACCGTGACATCCTACCCACCTTAAGAAATGATTCCGCCCTCGGAATCAACATCATCTACTGCTTAGGAAATAAATGCGGGAAGCGCTCTCGCATTTCTTCCTCGCGCTCCCAGGTAGACTCCCCAGGTGAACCATGACGCCACTGCACTCTAACCAGGTCGACGGTCTTATTCCTCAACTGGTTTTGCCTTCGATCCATAATCTCTACTGGTTGCTAATCCTAGGTCAGGTCCGGTCGGACCGTGATCTCCGAGAAATTTACAGCATGAGATGGATCACTGACGTATCGACATAACTGAGATATGTGAAACACGTCGTGAACTCCCTCTAGTGATGGCTGCAACGCCAAGCGGTAAGCCACAGCTCCAACTCGCTCTAGGATGTTAAAGGGTCCAATATACCTCGGACTCAGCTTGCCTCTCTTCCCAAATCGAATAACTCCTCAATTCAGAGAGATCTTGAGAAAAACATGGTCTCCAGGATGGAACTCCAACGGTCGTCGTTTAGCATCTGCCCAATGCTAGAAACGGTCTTGAGCAATCCTCAGCTTCTTCTTGATGTTCCTCACAACATTCACCGCCTCAACAATCATCTCTTGTAACACCCCGCTTCCTAAAAGACACCGAAAGCGAGAACGTTACGCGGTCTGCTTGAACTGGAGCAGTGAAGCTCGAGTTCAATAAGCGTCTGTGATAAAAACACATGGGAGGTCCTTGCATTTGCATATCAGAACAATCAGAAACATTCAAAAGTTAAAAGCCACATCCAGATATGATGCATACACGAAATTACAAGACAAGCCACAACAGGGCTAAAGTAGCAACAAAAGAAAACGTACCCTAAACAACAACAACAACAACAACTGAAGGTAAACAAAAGATAACGACGGTGAAGGTCCCTAGTCCTCTGCAAGGAGAGACGGCATCTACTGAAAACTCTGGCCCTCTAAGTCAGGCGTCTCGAGAGAATCTTTCTAGTGCTTAAACTCGGGATCTGACATACATCCAAAAATATGAATGTATGTCAGCAAGGTCTGCAAGAAAGATTAGCAACCCAGGACAAGTATACAAATGATATGAATTTAAGAGACATTAAATGAGATGACTGCAATAAGTTTAATAAGACAATTATAATGAAACGGAAGTAGACATTCCTAACATGCAGTTCTAAGCAGTTTTCAAGAAGTAAAGTAAGTTTTCTTGGGTTTGTTACCATGTCAAGTCACTGAGATCACATTAGCATTTCAAGTTTCATGTCTATAGTCCACATCTATCATAGGGTTCTCGCCTTTAGGTCGTGATGAGTAAGTCGTTCTTCTCACGGGGGCTTACCGTGATTGACGCTAACCCACCGCATGCGGGTGGTGCTCTTGAAGAGAGGGCCCTTTCATATGCCTAGTGGCCGCTCAACCCTAACCCCAACCCAATTTTGTGCTGGAACACGAGCCAGCCTAGTCGACTCACACGACATCACGAATTCACGATTCCACCTTCGAGGCGCACAATTATCACGATGTCTCAACTTGTTAAACATTTCAAGACTTGCAAAAATTTAATGTTATCAATATTAATTTGTTATTGTGACAATTCCAATCAGCAGAAGTGGGTTGAACAATTTTTATAACAAGCTTAAAATAATGTTGAACATGGGCGTTTGTTGAACCTGCTACAGAAACTAGTTTTCTTCCTTGTTGTTTAAAACTAAAGTATATCGTATGATATGTCGTTGGATCACAAATTTCGTCCAGATTGTCATGGCATCGTTTTCATGTGTCATGTCACGTACAGTTTTCAAGTTAAACAGCAATAAGTAAAAACGACGTAAAAGTCCTGAAACTTCAAAAATTCATATCTAATTGCACACTTGCCTGTTTTTGGCGTTCTTGGTATCGTCGGAAACGTCTCGACGGGTACTACGCTACGGTGATGACGGTTCGCTGATTTTAGGAGAATGCAGATATATCTGTGTCATAAAATTCTAAAATCAGGCTAAACGCATATAACTACATGTTAAATAAATACCTACTGTTCAATATAGTATACTATGCAATTAGTTCAAATACCCGGACTGTACTGTTATCTCAGATTCACAATAATAACCTATATGTTTAATAATTCAACCTAGGCTATTGATAGGCAATAGGACTATCATATGGTTCTGTGGGCAGCTAGTTCTAAATAAAAACAATAAAGTATAACCATGGTGCACAGTTGAATAGACTGAAGGCCCCCACAAGAATACATCACCAATAATCTAATATTTCCATTATATACCTATAAACATCACCTCTCACCCGTTTCATCCTCTCAACTTCAAAGCGGACGCTGCTTACAACGGAGGAGGTAGCGGCAAGGGCGGCGGTTTGGCGGTGTGTGGGTGGCGCGTGCATGGCCAGATCTGGGTGGAGAGGAGGTCCATGATGGCAGCGTCTGTAGATGCGGAGGTGAGGTTCGCAGGATGAGGAAGGTGGCGGGAGGAGCTTGTAGGGTTGGTGGCGAGCTATGTTGATGGTTGCGGGTGTTGGGACGGAGGCGAGGGAGAAGGTGGGTTGCGGTCGCCGGAGATCGAGTAGCAGGAGGAGGGAAGGATCGAAGGGGAGTTTGTTTGAAGGGAGGCCCGGGTTGCAGTGGCGTTGCGTGTGGAGGAGCCATGAGGATATGAGGAGGGGAGCGCCGCTCACGCCTGGGTGTTGCGAGAGGTGCTGGCCGCCGGTGTTGGGTGGCTGAGGCCATGAAGATGGTTGTCGCAAGCTCGATCATGGGGGAGGCCTCCTCGTGCAAGGATGAAGGGAGCTGCCTTGCGTGTGGGGGCTGAGAAAAGGTAGGGTAGGCGGCTACAGATGTTGAGGGTAGAGGGAAGTATAAACCCTAGGGTTCTTATAGGTTGTGTGTTAGCCTATAGGGTTTATAATATTAGCTATGAGTGTGGGGTTTTGTTTCAGGAGAGTGGCACGTGAATAGGCTTTCGGGTCTTAGGTTAGCTTAGTTTTAGTTTTAGCTATTTTATTTTATTTGTTTGAGTTCCTAATATAGAGTGCTGGGTGTTGGCTATAGCCTGGAGGATTTGGCTTAAGTATTAAGGGTTTGGGTTGCACACGTGAGTGCCTTGGGTGTTGTGTGGGTTTAACGTCATTTGGGTTTAAAAATGAATGGGTTTTAAAACATTAAAGGTGTTTAAATATGGAGTTAATTAGAAGAAATTAAGGTTAAGGTAAATAAGGATAATTTTGAAAAGAAAACATTAATTGGGAGGAATTTTGGGGTTAATCTAATAACGGGTTTCATTAGGACGTAATATGGTAAGTTTTCAAACATTTTCAAATAATTTTGAATTTGGAAAAAATAAAAATTGAGATGGTAATAAAGAAGTTGTTTTAAAATTAATAATAAAAAAATGATGATAGCTAATAAGTATAAGGCTAGCCGTTGATACGGGTACTGTGTCCGATACGACTTAACTACGGATACGAAGAAAGGTATACACCCCGAGAGAAAAACGAACTATGTATTGCTAAAACTGGTCGTTACTTCTCTGGCCCTAATTACTCCCTGTCTCCAATGTCATCCATGCTCAGTGGCAATCGACATTTCTTCCCATAAAGCATGGTAAATGGCGCCATGCCAATGCTCGCATGGTAGCTGTTATTATAGGCGAACTCCACATGATGAAGATGATCCTCCCAAGATCCTTTGAAATCCAACATGCATGCTCTCAGCATGTCCTCTAAAATCTGAATTGTCCTTTCGGACTGGCCATCTGTCTGTGGGTGGTACGTGGTACTGAACTCAGACTCGTACCCAGACTCTTCTGTAGACTCTGCCAAAACTGAGATGTGAATCTCGTGTCTCTGTCCGACACGATACTCATGGGGACTCCGTGAAGTCGCACGATCTCCTGCACGATTCACGATACACACTATCTATACTAGGGAAAGGAAATAAAAATAGAGAGTAAACGAATTTACCTTCATGTATCTCCTTGCTAGCTGACGTGCGTTTATATTTCATATATTTGCGCACGTTTTCTCCCGTGTTTTTCCATTATTTACCGCCGTCTTGTATTCGTTTTCTCGTGTTTTCTCGTTTTCTTTCACTTTTCTATGTTTTTGGTAATTTGCAGGAATTTACAGCATTTGGGACATAAAACAACGATATCATGAGTCCCCGGAGCAACGGGAGGGGTCACGCGTGATCCAGGGGGTCAAACGACCAAGATTGCCATCTTTCAGCCCCCACCCGATCGGTTGGACACAGCCAACCGATCGGGTGATGCACGCGTGTCCGACCCGGGTGGAAGCTGAAGCCAAGTGAAGATCAACCGACCGGTTCGTCGACCGGTTGAACACAGCTGAGTTCTCGGGAATTTGGGCGTAATTCCAACCGATCGGTTGACTTATCACCCGATCGGTTCATCTGTAGCCGCATCGCCTCAAATATCGAATCGACGGCTCCACCCGCTCTCCTCAGTGACCGGTTGAAGCTCCCGAAGGCGACGGCCGAAGCAACAAGCTGCTCACCCGATCGGTTGACATTTCAACCGATCGGGTGGCCTTTTCGTCCCCTTTCGCGCACCGCTACTCATTCATTGAAGATATGCTATCATTCCAGAAGGATTTTGGGTGATCTCTTATTTTTCTAGCGTCGGCATCGTCGTTAGCTTTCCAACGATAGGTCGCATGTCTGAATCCGATTTTTCTAGATTTTTCTGGAATTTTTTGAGCGCAGCTGTGTGCTGAAATTGGCTGCTGTCTGATATTTCACTTCAACCGATCGGTTGGGAGTCCAACCGATCGGTTGAAGTCAATTTCAGCAGTTTCGTGCTCTCTGTTTATTCCACCCGATCGGGTGGGCCATTTTTGACAGTTCTGAACCCGACCCAAGAGGGTTTTTGAGGGGTTTATAAATAGAGATTGGGGGCACGACTTGGGGGAGTTCTTCTTGAGTTTTTAGGGCTTTTTTAGCCCCTTTGCTAGGGGGCTTAGGATAGTTTATCTTAGGGTTGTATCTTTCAATAAATCTTGTATTGGATCGTTGGATTCGAACGGAGAAAAGTATTTTCTTCTCTTTTTCTCCATTGTTTTGTATTGTGTTTGTTTTGCTTCATGATGAATGTTTGTATGTCATTTGCTTTGCTTGTTTTTATGTTTTTCATCATGGAGTAGTATTGATGAACCCTAATACGGGTTAGGGTAGGATTGATGCTTGGTTGTTACATTTGGCTTGGTTGCATGGCATGTGTTCGATGAAATGCGTCAATGGGGATTTCTAGCAATCTGGGTCCAATTCGTATGGCAACACACTAGATGTGTTGGGGATTGGGGTCCGGTGCTTGTCCTGTCAAGATCTGCTTCGATGTATTGCTAGAAATCACATTTGACCTATTTGGCCATTTGGGTTACACGGGGGTGTTTCATTGTCATTGGCGGGAGAAAGACCGCCTCTGACTGTCGGGCCAAGGGGGAATAAACTTGGCGGTTGACTCCCTAGCCATAGCTCATGCCCCGAGCATTGACATCCAGTCCTCGCGCGCGGGAGCGGCTTGGACGAAGTGTTGGGAGATATCATTGTGGCCTTAATGCTCCCGGTTGCGGAAGGTGTTAATGGACATAGGAATGCCCACCGTCCGGAACCGGGTAGGCCTAGTGTGCTTGGCACCGACCGGAATATCGGGCCATGGACGCTAGGTACCATCTTTTGGGGCAATGTCTCACCCTGGGTCAAGTCAAATGCCAAGTGTCATGAGTGCTCTAGCCCGTGTTAGCGGGGATTCATTTCGTGTCTTTTTCATTTCTTTCTTTTATTTCTACGCTTCCACCCACATTATCCGCGTAGCTAGCACACAACCTAGGCGAGGCTGGTAGCCATTCAAGCCATCCACCTCCCTGAGTTCGATAAACCCGCACCCTACACTAACCATGCACTTGCGGTAAAACGACACCGCGCCCATACCGTAAACGGGGCGCCGGTCAAGTTTTTGGCGCCGTTGCCGGGGAGGCGTTCGGTTTGATATTAGCTTAGCTTGGGTTCGTTAGACTACGCATAAAAACACAAAAAATTTATTTTTCTTTTAAAAAAAATATTCAATAACCAAGAAATTTTCCCCCCTGTCACACCCCGCTTCCTAAAATGGACGGAAGCGAAACGTGACGAGGCCCGCTTAGGCCAGAGCTGAGAAGCTCGGACCCAATAAGCGTCTGTAGGGGTACCATTTTAAACGATTTTCAGGTTCTTGCATTAATAAAGTTCGGACAACAGAAAGTACAGAAAGGAAGTTACATTCATTTAATAGAGATATAATATCCAACTGGTACAAAGTCTAAAAGAAGCCTAAGCATGGCAACAAACTATCTAAAAGAAAACTGAAAGTAGTAACCTCTGAAAGTGGCGACTAAAAGACCTCAAGGTCTGGTCCTTGTCAGGTACGTACTCTGATGACGACGTCCTCGGCTCCACGTACTCCAGCGAGTCTGCCTCGTCCACGATCTCTGGCTGAACACCTGACGTACAACACCCAAGAAAAAGGAACTGTACGTCAGGTAAAGTCTACAAGAAGGGTTAGACTTTACTGCAAGTGCACCGAACTTTAAACAACGGTTTACTGGTTGATTAGCATGCTGAGGTTCTTTTACACAACAGTTTACTGGTTGATTAGCATGCTGTGGTTATAATAGAGTAACACGACAGGAAGTAACGCAGCAGGAAAGTAGAACGGGACAAGTAGTAGTCGTAGCGTGTGCTACCAACTACGGGACTAACCTACAGGTGTCAAGACAAGACGGGACGTGACGAAAACAAGGCAGGACAAGACAAGTGAGACACGAAAGGGTTCACGCCTTACGGTTCGAGGGGGATCAGACCCTCTAGTCGTGCGCACGCTCAACCCAACCCCAAACCCAGGAACTCAGGACAAGATTTACATGGATCATTTCCGCTAGGGAAACATCCGAAACGCCTGAAGGCTTTTTGTGTAACAGGGATCACTTCCGCTAGGAAAGCATCCGAAACGCCCGAAGGCTTTTTGTGTAACAGGGATCACTTCCGCTAGGAAAGCATCCGAAACGCCCGAAGGATTTTTGGGTAACAGGGATCACTTCCGCTAGGAAAGCATCCGAAACGCCCGAAGGCTTTTTGGGTAACAGGGATCACTTCCGCTAGGAAAGCATCCGAAACGCCCGAAGGCTTTTTGGGTAACAGGGATCACTTCTGCTAGGAAAGCATCCGAAACGCCCGAAGGCTTTTTGTGTAACAGGACACGACATGACAAGTGTAGGGAGTTGTTATTCTAGGGTGTCCACACGCACACACACACATGATAGCCCTACAGTATCAAAAGTTGTTGTTGTCAGGCTCAGACTTCGTCGTCAAGTCTGAGCCGTCAGGAGTCGTCCCGGATGCTATCATTTCACGTCCGGTTCTATTTGTTCACAGTCTAACAGTTCTAACAATTTAAGACCAAGACGCGGTCAAAAACACAAGTGGGTACACTTGCCTGCGATGGCGAGTGTGTCGTCCTCTCGAAGCGTCTCGTCCAAGCGTCTCGTCCGTAGAAGTCCGTCTGAAATATCGCCACGGCGACGATGTCAGGTCGCGTTTTTCAATAAATCCTATTTAGGTTCGTTTCTAGGTTATCGGGGCTACCCTAATTGTCAGAGTCACGATTTGATGTTTTGTCAGCCTAGATCGACCTCTAACCTATATGCACAGAAAATTTGTCCGATGGTCGATTTCTACAGTGAACAGCGTTTTACTGGCGCAGAAAATAAATTTAGTTATAGTTGTCCGATTTTAGTTAGGTTTTCAGTTTCGCTACGGTGTGGGTTGTGCTACGAGTCAGGGGTACCAACCTGAATGATGTTCACGCGTAAATCTGGCGTCGGATCTGGGAACAACTACGAATCACGTCGCGGTTCCACTTACCCGACTGCGGTAGCATGTATTTATCTGCGTTAACAGATTTAACATAAAGCTACGTTAATAAAACAACATGTATTATACTTACATATACAAATTACTGTTTGAATCACTTATATACCCACACATATTTAAACACCAAATAATACATACATATAAGAAATATAAGGAAGTACGTAATGTAGTACACCACTATAAGAATACTGCAAAAGGCTTCACACAAAGTGTTGGCATCCATAATAGCGTTTCACTTAATCCTCGGTTTAAACATTTCGTATTGCAAAGATGCTAACCGCTTCACCTCACCTTTTGCTTACAGTGCGGTCACGGGGCGACTGCAGCTCTGGACGGCGGCGTCACAGGGGTCACCGTCGGGGCGGAGCTGGCTTGTCGTGTACGGTGGAAGGAGGAGGATCGGTTGTTTCGGAGGAGAGCTGGGCGAGGAAAGGAGGCGCGGCAGCGAGGCGTTTGATCGCCGGAAGGAAGAAGGAAAGGGGAGGAGGAGAGGGGCTCTCGCAGGCAGGACAGACGGCGGATCCGGGCGACGAAGAAAAGCCCGTAAAGCGACGGATAAAGGCAGCAGAGGCTGCTGCCGTCTGCCACAGCGATCAGCCAAGTCAGAGAGGGCTCCGGCGGTCTCGGGGGTTCGTGCGACGGTTTCCAGGCGGTCGGGCGGCGCTGCACAGATCGCCGACAGTCGGGGTGAGGGTCGGTGACGCAGGCGAGGCGTGGCGACGCTGGGAACTCACGGCGGCGGCGGAACTCTGGCGTCGAGCGACGTCGTACGGGCTGCGGGTGATCGGGAATCGCAGGCGGGCGTCGGGGGATGAATGGTGGCCTCCGGTCATCTGCGGTGGCGACGCGGGCTGCGGGGGTCGCCGGCGGGGTCGCGGGGCCGGCGACGGTGACGGCGAGTGAGGGAGGCGGAGGGTGTGATGGAGAAGGGCACCGGCGATGGGTTGAAGATGAGGTTGATGGAGTTGGCGGCTGAGAGAATGGTGTTTGCACGAAGGGGAGTTGACGGCTACGGTAAAAAAATGTTTTGCGTGAACAAAAAGACTAGGGTGGCGGCCTTGCTTCTGATGGCTGAGGAAAAAGTGCAAACCCTGGGCTATTTTAAGAGGCTGGGTCACGAGAGTAAAAGGCTAGGGTTAATCTCATATATTAAATCTAAAAAAAAAGTTTGAAAATCCCAAATGAGAAGTGATGTGAGGGACTAACCGAGTTGGGCCTATAAAAATGTGGCTAGGGTTAATTAGAGAGTGATTAGGATAATATATGATTAATTAGTGGTTTAATCATCGTAAAAACTTAGGGTTCTCTTCATATAGGTTTATATATATATATATAGGGTAGGGGCCTAGCACGTGAAGTTCTTTTAATATAATAAGTTGGGTGCTACACGTGGGGGAGAGGGAGGAAACGTGGGAAGAGGAAATGTGGTTGTTAGGATTTATTAATTATTAGTTTAAAAGATAAGATTTCAAAAGGAATTAGGTTGATTTCCCCTTTTTTTCAAACGAACACACCACAGAAATTGAATTTCGAAAATTTTGTTTAAAAAAATTTGTTTTATTAATAATTACGATGTTATAGCAGATTGGTCACTCGACACCCAAAAATTACACAGAAAATACCGGGGCGATCGCGCCTCCGAGAGGATCGTGAATACGCGATTCGGTCGTGCGTCTGAACTACGGACAATACTAATAAAAATCAAATGCATAAAACGCACACGAAACACAGCTACGCGCTAACATACGTATGGTCGGAAAGCGGCCGTTACATTCTACCCACCTTAGAAATGATTCCGCCCTCGGAATCACTCAAGCTAAGACTAATTATAAAATCTATAAATACCTAAGCCTATAACTCACATCCTCCACACAATGGTCTCTAGTCCTATACTTCGACATCATTCCTCAAATAATCCATCATAATCCTTCTTTTCACTGGATAATGCTACGACTAATCTCACTTCCTAAAACTTAACTATATATCCTTTACTGTTGTTAAACTTCCAACCCAAGTTCTCACGAAAGATTAAAAATCATCTCTTCATACCATACCACTCTATTAAATATCATTGCTCCATAACTTTTATAAATTTCTCAATCTCTTCCCAATATTAATAGATCTACAAAATTGAGATTTTAGTCAACCACCAATCCAAGACAAAATCTTTGTCTATCTTATAACACCTTTCACAAATCAACCATCGCCGTGTCCTCAATACATTCCTTATCATATCTTCCATAAGTTTTATCCGCCAAATAATTGAACTATCAGAATCACATCCCATCTTACCCACTATAACTAATCCCAACCAATTTAAGTCCGACTACCTAACCATCCATTCGTCTCAACATATCGTGTTACTCCCAATGTCTTCTTACATCAACCCCACATTCAAGTCTCGATGCTAATAAAAGCTCTCCTCAATCTTACGATCATTCTAATTCATACCATACTCTGTAGCCATCCTTATCTACTATTCGTCTAAGTCTCAAATCTGATAAGTTCTCATCTTCACGCATACAATCTCATTCAACCAGAATTTTCCATTGAGTCAGTCACACTTCGGTTTAATAAATAAGTCTTGGACAGCCCATTCTTTTCATCCGAAAGAAATATATTCCAATATCCTATTGTTCCAAAATCGGTTAATCATTGCTATAACAAATCTCATCTCTCCCTGAGCCTACCCGCAAACAAAATCCTACAATAATAATAGCTAGTCCCAAAACTATAACAACCCTAACGTAACATTCCTAAATGGAGAGAAAGAGAAGAGAAAAGGGAAAACTTAAAACCAGTGACACATTTTTAAAACATTTGGAAAAACGTGTGGAGTCGTGATAATGGATGAGGAAGGATAATTGATTTGTGATCTTGTGAGCTAATTTCAAAAACTTTAAAAATTTGGTTTAAAATAAAAACAAAGTTTTGTTACAATCCCATTCAATCAAAGTTAAGCTATTCTATAATCGCGAAGAACTACGTCTAAGGAAATTGCCTGCTATGACCCTATTCATATACGTTTCAATACCGTCAATCAGACAACTTCAATACTATCATGGTTAACACTGAGTACACATTCAAGACACAGAAGGCAATCATCGGGATCCTAAAGAACACACATTCATACAGGTCTATGCACTCTACCTATGCTCAACCACCACGACGACATCACCTACCAAAGGACCTACTCCTAAACCAGAAACAATGTAGACAACTACAAGGACTAATGTCTACACACCTAAAGAAAACAGAAGCCAGAAGTGTAACGAAATGAATCGGAAGGAACGAGTTCAAATAAGACGAGATAATGAGGTAGTTGGTTGGGTGTGACAAAAATATTTCTCAAAATAATTAGATTGATGACAAGAGAATTACGTGTAAAAATATGGTATCATATACTTATATATATATATATATATATATATATATATATATATATATATATATATATATATATATGGGTAAAATGCGCCTGAGCTCGTGCTCAGATGGGATTCCTGCGCTCGACCCCCTCCTGACCGTCCGATCCGATCAGCGATCATGGTAATATCTGACCTTTTTGTGCAATTACCAAAACGCCCTTTAAGCTCTTTTTAACGCGCCTCTGTACTAAATTACCTTTAACCCCCTTTTGTACTAAAATACAATCGCCACCAATTCTTTTGCTCACTCCCGCGCAAAACGCAGAAGCTGGAGCAATCGCCACCAATTCTTTTGCTCACTCCCGCGCAAAACGCAGAAGCTGGAGCAATCGCCACCAATTCTTTTGCTCACTCCCGCGCAAAACGCAGAAGCTGGAGCAATCGCCACCAATTCTTTTGCTCACTCCCGCGCAAAACGCAGAAGCTGGAGCAATCGCCACCAATTCTTTTGCTCACTCCCGCGCAAAACGCAGAATCTGGAGTAGATCCCCAGGTTTACACAAGGTCTTCGATTTCAACAGCCCACGCCTAAGATCGCCCCCAAATCCAGGCCATCACACTCTCGTTGATTCCCCTGTTACTCTCCTCCATCGAGGTAAGGATCGTCATCCCTAATTTGTTGGACATCTCATATTGCTCAACGCAAACAACGGGATAAATTTTTGAAGGGTTTTGCGCGGGGAGTAATTTCCAACCTTTGGACGATTAGCCTGGAAATTCCTCTCCGCGCACAACGGGCTAAATTTTTGTCCCGTTTTGTGCGGTGAGTAATTTCCAAACTAGCGAAGTGTTGCGATGGAAATTACTATCCGCGCACAACCCTTCAAACATCGCACCCGTTGTGCGCGTTGAGCAATATGAGATGTCCATCAAAACTTGCCGAAGCAGCTCATATAGCACAACAACATGGAGCGAATGGCGTACATAATAGTGCCCATCGCGCAAAACGGTTGATATGTTTGATTTTTTGATGGATTTGATCCGGTCATCAAATATGATGGTAACAATTAGATCAGATTGAAAAAGAATAGATATAATACGCCAGGTTTTAACATGATTAGTAATAGTAGTGTGGTTTCAACTAACATGCTGATGATGATCGACTGATACTTGGATAGACATGTATAGCAGTCATGCTGCGGCAATATTACTGATATTTTTACTTGTTTCTAATGTAGAAAATGAAAATCGAAGAGAGTGAACCCTATGTGCATGATCAGGAGATGCCAAATGAGATTGAAGATGAAAATGACAGTGCAAACAGCGTATATCAAGAGGATAGGCATAGTGATAGTGAAAAAGGCAGCCCACATGTTGGAATGACATTTCAAACAGAAGAAGATGCGTATCAATTTTATAATACATGTGCAGCAATGAAAGGTTTTGCAACCCGAAAGGGATCTACGGGAAAGGGAAAAGATGGCAATACCACGAGGAGGAAGTATACGTGCAACAAAGAAGGGTATAAAAGCTTAAAAGATAAGAGGGAGATAGGGAGGGACGTTAATCGAAGGAAAAACGAGAGAGAAGGCTGTATGGCTCGAATGACAGTTCATAAAATCACCGGAGGAGTATGGCGGATAAATTCCTTTAATGATGATCATAATCATGAGTTGATAAAAAGCCCAGCGAAGATCCAGATGCTACGGTCACATAAAAGATCGCAGATGGACGGAACATGTAGGAATTTAGTTGATCAGATGCGTGGCTGTGGAGTAGGACCTGCAAAGATTGCAAGGATTCTAAATGCCACGAGTAGTAGTAATGTCAATATTACTACGCAACAATGCATTGATCATGGGAGAGTAGAAAGAAAGAACAACATTGGGAAGGAATGCATTAGAGTAATAGAACAATTTATTAAAAGGCAAGCTACAGACTCTCAGTTCTATTATGCTATTGAGCATGATGAAGAGAATGTATGCAGGAGTATATTTTGGGCTGATGGAAGGGCGAGGACATCATACAGCCAGTTTGGAGATGTTGTTGTATTTGATGTCACTTATAAGACAAATAGATTCATGTTGCCTTTTGCACCTTTTACAGGTGTCAATCATCATAAACAGTCTATTTTATTTGGATGTGCTCTTCTTGCTGATGAGAAGGAAGAAACCTTTGTTTGGTTATTCGGACAGTGGTTAACATGTATGTGGGTTAAAGCACCAGGAGCTATCATCACCGATCAAGACCCGGTAATATGCAATGCAATCAAAAGAGTTTTTCCAAATACAAAACACAGGTATTGCATATGGCATATCAGTCTGCACGAAGATGAGCATCTACGTTCATTGCGGTCTTCTTATAACCCTGAATTTGAAGAAGACTATGCAAACTGGTGTAAGAACAGTCAAAATGTTGAAGAAGCTGAGAATTGTTGGTGCATCTTAATGGAGAAGAACCAAACGGAATTTCAGGAGCCATTGACAGAAAAACAAAAAAATGAAATGAAAGCCTGGAAGTGGTTGCATACGATGCATGAGAAAGCACAGCATTGGATTAAGGCGTACCTACTGGATACTTTCTTTGCGGGTATGAATGTTAATACGATAGAGATTGGTGTAAAAATATATGATCAAAATAAACTCAGCACATGGTATTCATTTCTTGTTTTGTGTGTAGGCATGGCGTCCAGCCAAAGGAGTGAAAGTATGAACGTGTATTTTGATGGATACGTAAACTGTATGACTCCATTATACGAGTTCATTGATCAATATGATAAAGCCGTAAAATTTCAGCGAGACAAAGAGGAGAGAGAAGATACTTTTTGTATGCGGAACAAACCAGAATTTAGCGTTATGCATGAGTTAGAGGTTCATGCCGCAAAGGTATATACTAGAAACATATTTTCCATTTTTCAAAATCGTTTCAAAAATACTTTATACTGTCGGCACGAAAGGGTGAGCACGGATGGGGACACGAGCACGTATAGAGTACCTATGCGGATTGATGGAAAGAGCTACGTGCATAATGTTCAATGCAATATATCTAAGGGAATGTTCAGGTGTACGTGTGCAAGGGCGGTGACTGAAGGTTTGCTATGCACGCAAATTTTATATATGATGAAGCAAAAGTATGATATGCAAGCCATCCCTGAGAGATATATTTTACCCAGGTGGACTCTAAATGCAAGACATAGCATCATGAGTCTTGGGGCCTCGTCGACTAGCACAGTACACGGAGTGCGTCTAACTCAAATTACTCCACTTCAAGCCTGGAGACTTCGTTCATCATTCGATAAAGTCGTGGAGGCGGTAACAAGAGATCCCTTTCTGTTTGATGTCGTCTTTGGGTGGGCAAACAGTTTTTTGGACCAGCATAATATGACTAATAAAGCGCAAACTGCTTCTGAAGAGCCAAGATCACAGGTGGGGTCCAGTGCACCTATCAAACAAGAAGTGGGAGTAAATGATGTCATTATGCATGATCCTGCAAAAGCTAGAACTAAAGGCCGACCACGAGTGGCGTCAAGGATTCCGTCTGGAATACAAGTCTCACAAGAACAAAGTCAAACAAGAACAAGGACATGCAGTGTTTGTGCAGAAAAGGGTCATGACATGAGAACTTGTCGTATGAGCACAGCTGGTAGAAATAAGGTATATATGAGCACAGCTGGTTACTATTTTATATACTAGTATAAATTATTGTAACATCATTGCTCCATAATCTCTGTAGGAAAAATCTTCGCCCGATGACTTAACAAGGCTGTGATATGAAGGATGACATTTTTGTATCCTAAAGGCAACAATTTTGTATCAGCTTGGAAGAAATATACTACATGCATCTGTCACGGACATATCAGTGTAAATGGGTTGTAAGTAAACTGGTTCTCTTTAAAAATGGTCATCGGAAAACGGCAGCCTCCTATATTTTTAGTCCAAAATGCAGCCATCGTGGAGTTGAATTAAGAGGGCTGGGGGTCCAAATTGAACATTAAAACAGTAAGTCTTGGTTATAAGCCTATGAGGATGATGCCTATCATTCGAGACCTATATCCGATGCTGCGGATCTCATATCTTATAATTTCTCTGTTGCTGCAGAACCTGACAAATGTCAAGAAAATTAATGGGATTAAGGAGTAAGAAGCAAAAGCAGTAGAGCTGAAGAGAATGAAGATTCAAGAGAATGAGGCATGTAGCTGTCCGCGATGAGTAATGGTGGGTAATTGTATACAGTTTAGCTCCGCACGCACAACGTTTACAACTTTTACCAGTTGTGCGCGCTGATCAAAACTTGGTAATTTTACAGGCTTCCTAATAAGCGCACACAACGTTCAATAATGTTACGGATGTGCGCGCTGAGTAATATGGGTAATTGTAAGCAGTTAAGCCCCACGCGCACAACGGTTCATAACTTTGACGGTTATGATCGATGAGTAAATGTTGGTAATCGTAGACAGTTGTGCTCAGCTCGCACAACGTTGAATGCTGTTGCCGTTGGTGCGAGCTGAGTAATTGTGGGTACTTCAAGTTAGCATCACGCAATTTTGTAATGTGATGCAATTGCACCAAATTTAATGACATTGTATTAAGATCTGTATTCCAACATGCTACAACATTTATGCATTCAAATGTACATAACACAACAAAGTAGAAACTACATCTAAACATTTTGCAACATCACAGTTTTTGCCCGACTAAGCAATTAAAGCACTAGACTATACTAGGGATACAGGGATTCCCACCATGAAAAAAATTTAAAGTTTGTTGCCATTTATGAGCTGCTCCAGCAGCTGCATCAGCGTCACTTGCTTCATTGTATCTTGGCCATCCGTCCCCCTGTCTGCGTTGAAGAAGAATCAGTGATGAACAAATAACAAAGCATAATTAAGTAAAAATATTGTACGGGTAGACTTAGAATAAGATAGAACATTTATTATCATCGAGCAGTGATGTCTGCAACGAAGTATCAAGGAGCATATACAAGCAGTGAAGAAACGGGTGTGCATGGAAGGTGATAGCTTCAATGACGACAAACAGAACATATGAAGGAGCAAAGAACATCTTCGAATCAATATATATGTGATGTATTCAATTTCTGCATCATGTCACTAGACGCTAGTATATTGTCCATCTTTGAGTGTTGAGGACGCAGCAGTGATGAAGGAAAAAATAGAATGTCGTAGAGAAAATATCATATAACTAGAATAAGATACAATAAGATAGAATAATATCATCAAGAAGTGTAGTGGTTGACGAGGGCTTGTGGGAAGGGAAGCCATTTATAGACGACTTTGGATGCCATTGGATGAGGATGAGACTACAGTAGAGTTACTGGGAGGCAACACAAGAGACCCCATGAGTCTACAGCAAATTGCTTGTGATTATACAGAAGAATGCCCGTGAATCTACAGCAGATTGAGTTCCCAATAATGTATGACCGTGGTGGTGCGCGTTGAGCAAACAAAATAGCTCAACGCGCACAACCGGCAAGAATATGGCCGTTTTGCACGGAGAGCAAATAATTTTGGAAGATGTGCGCGATGAATAAAATCTTATGTACATTCACGATCACTGCTTTGTAGACTCACGGGGTTTCTTCTGTAGACTCATCCTCATCCAAGGGCAGTCTAATTCGTCTATAAAATGGCTTTCCAACGCACTCTTCAATCTCTACACTTCGAGTGATGGTTATCAGTCATGAGGAAGGAGTAATGCTACACTCGACTGTAGGCTCATCCTCATCCAAGGGCAGTCCAATTCGTCTATAAATGGCTTCCATGCCCACAAATTATATTCAACCACACAGCTTCGAGTGCTGTGAAAGGCATGAGAAAGAAGTAACCTTGCTCAAATATTACTCTGACCATATCAAGCTAACCCTTCCCAAACAACCAGAGACCATAGCTTAAACAAACCATCACCGGTTTGCTGCAGCAATGAAGATGGCCACCCAAACGAGGTTGAAGCTTTTCATAGACAAGGGGATGAAGAGAGTGTTGTTCACGGAAGCGGGCAAAGAGTTTGTCAATTTCCTCTTCAGCCTTTTGGCCATGCCTGTGGGCTCAGTCATCAAGCTCATCACCAAAGAAAAAGTGGCAGTGGTATGAAAATCATTTATGTAATGAAGCCCATCATTAAATGTGCTGAAAACTGAATCTCTTGAAAGCTGTATCTATGAAAAATGATGTATCTGGTATTTTAGTTCAAAATGCAGCTAGTGTGGCTTTGAATTCCTAGGTCTGCGGGTACAAACTAAAACTTAATACCCAAAGTTTTAATTATGAGAGTATGAGGATGATGCCTATCATTCGAGAAATCTATATGCTGCTGTCGATCTCATATCTTATAATTTATCTGTTACAGCAGGTCACGCCAATTGTCAAGAAATCATTCTAGAAATTGTTTCCATTGATCAAAAATAACTCCAAGTACAACGAACAAAAAGGAGAAACAAAAAAGGGTTCGATCCACCTATGATGCAGGAGCTCGAGAAGAGGCGTCCCCAGGCGATTCGTCTTCTCCCGAACCAGTAGGGTGACCAGGGACAACCGGAGGTCGGGGAAGCATTCTTCGGACCCGTGCCTCGAACGCTGCCAAACCATCCCGGAAGGACTTCTCGATGTGAGCAGCAAAAATGGCCGAGAACTCCCGGAATCCCTCACGGATAGACTCCACGATCTTCGGAGCCAGGACATCCCCATAGTCCCTCTGGACCTCAGCTACGATCCGACCATGGGCCACTTCCCGCAGGTCACCTATATCGGCCCAAAGAGCGCCTTTCGCCTTTCTATGCTCCTCCCGGGCGAGGGACAGTGCATCCTCAGCATACTTGGCCGAACTCTTGGCGACAGCCAGAGCCTCCGTCAAACATCCCACCTCCGAGGTGAGCTCTGCAACTCTCAGTTTGAACTGGTGGGCCTCCTTGGCTGATTGGTCAGCCGCCTCAGCCCTCAGGCGCTCCTGCGCCAAGGCCGCCTCAAGACCATCTACAGCAACCGGGTAAACTTGCAAGACCGCAGGGATGAATGTCGCCATCAACAAAACAGTCGTTGAAGAAAAAAGGGTCCGACATGCTGGATATGCCATACCAGAGAATCTGCCAGTTTCAACCTGAAGGAGCGGTCACTCGGAAGGACAGCTGGACTACTCTCACTCCTCTTCTTCTTCCTCTCGGGACCTTCAGACCACGAGTGAGAGCGTCTCTTCTTCTCCTCATTCCCGGTTAACACACGGGAACCCTGCTCGACGGCCGCCACGTCCCCCTCTCCGAGGTCGAGACCGGAGGGCGAATCAATCTGATTCGCCACGAAGGGCGAAGGTTCGGCCGTGCCCAAGGGCGGATGGTGAGGAACGTTAGGAACGTCTTCTCTGAAATCCTGACCCACCATCTGAGCAAAAAAGATGAAAATCAGGGTAACGAGCAACGGGTAAAGCAGAATTTAAAAGGAGAAAGGCTTTATACTGAAGGTCCCTTCGAATCCAAGCCGTCAGTAAGGGACACGTGTCAAAGTCTCACAGAGGTGGCACTTCGAATACCACTCCCCATGGGCGGGAGAATTCGTTCGACTGGCCTTCATTCAATGCGACCCCGGTCCCCGGGTTATCCGATAAGTACGAATCCTTATCATGTATTCCCGAAAAGACGAGTGTTTTTACGTAGAAAGAAATAAAAGAAGAGAGCAGAAAGAACACTGCAGGTAGTTCGCACTTGCAGGGAAGTACAAGTAAAACTCCAACACAGATAAAAAGACTGAGAAAATAACACAATATTCCATTTTAATGATACATTGATACATCTTATACATACACCAACATCTTCATATTCACAACTCACTCGAAAAAAGATGGGCAAAAGTACAAGTCTCTCATCATACATCAAATCGTAACACTAACACCCTTAGATGAGGACTACATGCATAAAATGTATTATTTGACACTTTGAATTGATTGTTTTTGTATCTCAATGATTGAATGCACCTCAGTCTTGCATTACACTCTGCCTGTTGCATGTGTCGATCCATTGTTGTACACCTTGCCTGTTGCACGTGCACGCTTTCACATGTTCATGACATATGACATATGACATACACTCTGTCGATCAATTGTTGTACACCTTGTCTTGCACCTTGCCTGTTACTGCCTTTACTACAGTAGATGTATATGACATACACTCTGCCTGCTGACATGTACCATTTCCAAACTTTATGTAAGGACTAGTTGTGACATGGAATTTCTTAACAATTATGCAACGGTGATACGAATAATAAATTTACCCTTTCACATGTAAACGTGGATGGGAAAAAAAATGGTTGTGTGCTGTGTGCAATTGTGAGTTTTGAGTGGGCGTGTGCGGAGAGCAATTATAGGGTTTGAGTCATTTTATGCGATGAGCAATAACCCCATCCCTTTGTGCGATGCACCGTACACGGGTTCAACATTGGCCCCCGTGATTCGTTCTCGATTATAAATGCGGATCGAGGCCGACTGATAGGTAATTTCCTTTAATAGGGCACGGCAGTCGAAGCATCGAATTTGGATTAAGGCCGCCAAAACCTTTCGCCTATCTCAACCGTTGTTTTTGCCAAACTTCCGACACGTTTCGCTCATCTTGTCCGTTCGTTCGCGTAATAAAAGAAATTGGAGGTGAGGCCAATGGCTTTAGCGCTCCGAGGAAATCTGATCATCTTATTATTTCTTCCAGAAACAAAAATGGTGGGATGAGCATACAGAGAGTTTACTTCAGAGATGGAGCGGGGCCAATGAAGAAGGCTGTAAGAGGAAGAGGGCAGAGGAGGAAGAGGAGGAAGAGGAGGAATGGGAGGAATGGGAGGAATCGGAGGAAACCGGGAACCGCATGCTGGAGTTGGGGGAGGCTGGATGCTCCTCAAGTCAAGCTGCGCGGTCTTTGAAGGCGGCTCCTTCTGATCCTCAAGATGGGGGCGCATCGTCCTCCAGCACGCCACACGACGGGTGGCCATACGAGGACATTGATCCTCCGGTCCCTTCCGTTGGCCCCATACCTCCAGAGTTCGGCCACCTTCTGCAGTCGAACCGCATTGGGTCTGACCATCATGGGGAGATTCACGGCGAGACCTATCGGCCACCGTACGTCGTGGGGACGGCCGAGTCGGCCCTCCTGGACTTTGGGACGGGGGCTCGTCTGGCGGAGAATATCACTCTGCCAAGGGATGTCGATTTCCTGAATGGGGTCGACCTTGAGACGATGGCCAACTGCTTCGTTCGCAGTGGCCTTCAGGTTCGTTGCCAATGTGCATTCCGAATTTTGCTTCCCCTTCTGGTTTTGCTGATTGTCGCCATCTGCAGGTGACCATTTTCGGGGCAGGTCTGCGCCGCAGGGCCCGCGAACTGATCGAGGGGCAGAGCCGGGTGGCGGATGCCGAGAACGAGGCTTATGAGCTCAGAGCTCAGGTGAAGAAGCTGGAGGAAGATTTGGGGAAGATAATGGCCGCCAAGGGCAAGTCGGATTGGGCGGCCTCGGACGCGAAATCCAGCCTCGCCGCCTTGTCAAGCGCCAAGAAGCAGTTGGAAGATCAGTGGGGTAGAGAGCGTTCTCAACTCCGAGCTGATCTTGAGGCATCGAGGAAGGAGGTTGCTGCCCTTCAGGCCAAGCTTCTCGAGAAGGAGCAAGAGGTCGACGCTTTCAAATCTCGGGTCACCGCCAAGATGGAAAGGGTGGGGAGAGCGATAAAGGACCTCTTTACAGCCGACGGTGCGTCGTCTTCCTAAATTTTGGGAATCGTTACT